>JBAJNP010001243.1:0-43163 GCA_036877545.1 Yasuhikotakia modesta
AAAAACATGAACATTCAATCCAAAAATCCAAACAATGTCTAATGCAACTGAAACGTGTGTAGCTATATTTGTTAATCATTTAAGAAATATCACACGGTTATATTGAACATGAGCATTGATGTGATTTGGTCACAGCTGTGCTAATATTCAGTACAAGGGGATAATATGATACATAGTGGCAGTCAGATAAGAGCATTGGAAAAAACTGCTGTATACAAATACTGCAGTACAGGAGACACACAACCGACCTTTTAATAACATAACTTTCATTTTGTGATTTGACTTTCCACCCATCTTCATTTAAACGTGAGTCCAGGTGAATTTAATGCCTATCCTCCGTTTGAGTAATTTCATAAACCCAGGTCATCTATAACCAGGACAGAAATTAATGTAGACTTTAACACCTGCTGCTCCTGGAGTCCAGAGCAGAGTTTGATAGATCATGTGATGTCTGAAGAAATCCCCCTCAGGCGGGTCCCCTACCTCTCCGACAGGAGACAGGGGTCATTAAGCGCCTCCATTTTTTACAACAGAATTAATCCATTCTAATAGATCACTGGGTTCAGAGGCAAATATAAGTAAGTCAAGAGAACAGTGCCATACATCTGCCTGCTAAACACACTAATCTGTCTGTTATTATTATTCTGGAAATAATTACCTCAGCCCTGAGAGGCATACCCAAAAAAATGAGGCGATCAGGAACGCTGACGAGGGAGGGCTTCTAAGCTGAATTAAGCAGGGCCGGGCCCCGCAGGATTGCTGCTTGACACCGGCTGAGAGAAGATGAGATGGCGTCCTTAGGCCTCTTCATAGTGACGGAGCTCTGGGGAGACGGAATAAGGAGGAGGCTGGGAGATAGAAGAGGCTGCCGCATGTGGCCAACTGTCACACGCAGTCCTGAGGAGAAAGAGAAGATCACATGCGTGTTGGAACGTATGTGGCAGGATATATAGGAAATCTTTTTGCTGACACAGATGCAGGTTTGAGGATAAAGAACAGGATAAAAGATACTTAAGATTACAGATAAATGAATATGAAGTAGATTAAGGGGTACCCGAAAGTTCACTAGTGAAAATACTTATATTTTGCACTTATTTTATTTACTTATTATTTGCATATTTTGTTTGTATATCTTCAATTACAGTATTAGAAAAACAACTTGTGTAAAACATTATTTGATTCTGCTTTAATGACAGCATGTGCTTAGACAGGTGCCTGTGCAAAACTTGATGTTTAACCTATTGTGTGGTATGAAGAAGTCTTCTAGCCTTGCTGTATCTCAACTGGTAATGCACTGCGTTAGCAGTGCAAAGGTAGTGGGTTCAATCCCAGGGAATGCAAGTACTGATAAAAAAAGTATACATTGAATTTACTCTAAGTCACTTTGGATAAAAGTGTCTGCCAAATAAATGCAAATGTACTTTTTGTATAATATAATGTAGTCCGTCACAGTTTTGCTTATTTGATTAGTGACCTGGAAAGAGCACAGAATCTCAAATATTTCTTATTCAATTAAATTCAACATGTTTCTTTGTTTGAAACTGTTTACTTTCAATTTAATTATGAATGACTTTCAGTGTCTTAAACATTTGGTGTCCAAAAAATTGGCTTACTGTAGTTGAATGAGGAACAATTCTCTCCAGTATGCAATAACTGTGTGTGTGTGTGTGTGCTTGTGTGTGCTCATGTATGTGTGTGATCATCTGTGCACTTTAGGTCTCAAGGCTAACAGAGGTCTTGGACTGTCTCTGGGCCTGACAGAGCCCTGAGCCCTCTGATGTCAATGTCCCCGTCATTTAGAGGCCAGCCATACATACGCATGAGGACCTGTCGCTACCAGGGCAACCTGTCACCTAGCAACACCTGCAGGCCAGTGACACCTGTCCTCACTGCCTCTCCAATCTCACCCTGCCTACCCTTACCTCAGCTCTATGACATACTGTCACGCCCCTGTGTCACCCTATGACAACCTTATGTCATGCTGTCAGTGATAGTGTCAAGCAGTGGCAGGGCAAGCCAGCATGTCCTAATTTGTACCAGAGCAAAGAGGAGAACACATGATGAAATATAAGCTCACGTCTTAGACGTCTCTCATACATATGATGGATGCAGTTCACAGCGTGTCATACAGAGACTGTGAAATGTACATCAACTCAAACTCGTAAGAATCAATGTCATGATATAACATTTGCGAGTGTGCTCCTAACACATCTTACCACGACTTTATCACCATTTGTAATCTGTGACCGGACTTGCAACGACAGGTGCTGTGACACGCGCTTACGAATCGCGGCGTTTAGGTTCGCCAATAAAGAAAACATGCCAATATAAATACGCAAGCGCTATAGGCGAAGACTTTCAGAGCGCCATCCATCACAGGAGCTTCCCGGAGAAACCTGCGGGCTCTTTCAGAAGAGAGACGCTCGGGTCATTTGCCTCAGAAAGCGGGGAGTGATAGCCCATCCCGACCTAACAATGCAATCCGTCTTTGTTCAACGAGACGGCGAATCCGCGACACGGCGAAGCGCAAGGGCTTTTGCGCGATCACAGGCGCGCGCCCTGTCCCCCGTTCCCCGTTGCCTCCATCGCAGGGCCTCTGCCAAGTGTGCGCTTTGAAGTGCATCAAAGAAAGATTGTCCTGCCCCCACTTATGATAGAGAGGCAGCCGGGAAAGAAGTGGGAGTGGGGTGTTTTGCGTAAGATGGATTTTAATTGTGTCTTTTCCCAGGGTTGATCATGTTTTTCATTTAAAAAGAGAGAGAGGCTGATGTGAGAGATGCGACTGATGAATTGGCCTCATGAGACTTAACGCCATCGCGGTGGGATAGTGGTCCACTCAAATGTGTCGCAAAGTCACAGCAATAGGCTAATAAAAAACGAAATCTAATGCAAAATATACACTGTGTGAATGGTTTTCAGGATTAAGTCGTATGGAATAGCATTTATTTTACACTATGAACAAGCAACCGATGCTACTATATTTTTTAAAAACAAGCCACATCAAATTCTCATCAAGTTAATGTGTTTTTAATTTTTTACATTCAAAAGTCTGCTCCAAAAATAACAAAACACGATGTTACATAACATCATTCTGTTATATAACAGAAGTTTGTTTCCACACTTAAAAGCATATTTTGTGTAACTTGTAGCTACTAATACTATGGCTGTGGCTATTTTTAGTATTAATAGTCACCTTCTTTGTGGATCATTAGTCAATAAGTCCTGTTAGCACTGACGGCAGGCACTGATAGACATATCACTGAGGTGCAATGTCAAATTTAAAACTAAAACCACTAAAAATGAGAAATAATTATATTAAATAAGCTATATAGATTATATAAATAAGTTCATTTTAATTCAGATGTGAAAACACCATCACTGATACATAATGGGCGAGAGAGAGAGAGAGAGAGAGAGAGAGAGAGAGAGGGAGAGGGGAAAGGAGTGGCAGAGAAAAGTACAATGAATAGGTAACCTAAGAGCCGGTAGAGGGCTCACCTCCCCTGAGGACAAGCTTTTCAAACAAGGACTCTTACAATAAAAAGGAATAAAAAGGACACAAAAGAGAGAAAAAGAATACATCAAAAATAAACCCACCAAGATATCCGACAGGAAGACAGAGGTCAGAAATGTTGAGTGGCAGCTTTATCACAAGTGCTTCCTCTCAGCGCTCACAACACTAAATGCATCACACACTGGCTTAATCGCAAGCCACCCACATTACATGCCAAATGGGCCACACATTAAGCTGACCACATTCTATTAGAATGACTCAAAGCATAATGATGATGCCCAATTAGCCTGAGCAGATTTTAAAAATGTATACACCTATAGTAAATCCATATGGTGCTGTGAGATTGTGCAGGTGCTATTAGCACACATTTACAAATGAACATCTGACAGGTGAAGATAAAGAAAAATACTTGGTTGTAGAAGTTACTTGTTTTAACCACATCCAAAATGACTGTTTTTTTGGTTGTAATTCCAGCAACTACCCACAGAGGCTAATAAAGTCACGCTAACCAGCCAAACTTTGACCCCTCCCTAGGTATGTCTAGCACCATAATCACCCACAGTTATCAATCAGATCAAGCAGTCATCCCTCGCTGATGAACGCTGCATTGACAATATAACAGCTGTGATTAATTCCTAAGCTAAATGTGACACTTTGTTCTTGGTTTGTTGCGCTTTGTAATTTGCATCATTTATTTGTGAGCGCATGAAAGCCATGTTTTCAACAGGTGGCAGCTGATGCCTTGATATTGGCATTGCATTGTTTAAAAAAAAGGTGCCCAATGCAAATGTATTATTCACATCAAGTGTAATTGTGAGTCATTATAAGCCAAGTAGCACCTTTAAATTACTTTGATAAAAGATTAATCAAACCATTCTTTAACTCTACAGGTAACCACAGCACCCAGTACAACCACAGTTCCAAATGGGCCACAGAGTCCACTAAGACTAAAGAGTAAAACTCTTTAGTAAAACTCTGGAAAAAAAACATTTTGTGGGTGGGAGGTGTTTTGTGGGGACTGTACACATAGTGTTTGTGTGCACTTTTATGCAAATAATGTGAATAATGTCCCTGTCCAATCTATCCATGAGAACCCTCCACTGTAATTAAATTCTTTTAATATAGAAAATTAGAGTGTGTGATCTTTATATAACAGCTAATTAACGGGGATCCAGTCCTTACTAATGAGACCCCAGGACAGCAGGAACCCACAGAAACCACAAATGCTTCATCTATATACACTGTATATTTATCATATAATTTATATACTCCCAAAATTTATCAATAAGGCAAGCGAATAAGACAATTACCATCAATTATATTTCTGTGGTTTCACAACCTATTAGTGAGAATCAGCTAACACTTACTGGAGTGCTTCATAATGACTGGTTAGTGGTAGGAAACCTGAGTAGAGTCATGCAGAGTCATTCTTACTGCAGAGCCAAGCCCTACCACAATGTTTTATGTCTGAAGGCAGAAAGTTTCTCTTTGATTTTTCTCTGCTTGCCATCAAATAAAGAAGTCTAAGAGCAATGAATGTGATAGAACATGATTTCCAGGTATTTACTTGAAGTTTTTTGGCCTCATTAATCTTTTGAAGCCTGAAAGGGTAACTTAGTTTAAGAAAGAACTAATGGCGGAAATGTGGTGTCCTTTTTCGAATTTACTGCATTTTTGGATCAAACACATCTATCTAGACTTTACAGGAACAATAGACTTCCCTGTGTTCTGCTGTCGAGGACGGACGGACGGCGGCACCAGGGAACCTAGATTCCAGTGAAGCTGAACTGTGAGGCGGGCACTTTCACTCCGATCAGGTTCCGTCTGAAGCACGGACCCTTGTTTGCTGCTAACCGGGCGAGAGGTAATTAGGCCCGGCTTCACAAAGGGCCCCACACTATTGGAGCAGACTGGATGACTCATTAGGAGATGAGAGATTAGATTAAGCTTAGGTATCTTCAGACCTCTGCTGTACACCTGCCTCTATCTCCGTGGCCTCATGGTTACCTGACCCAGAAGAGAAGGTCAGACTCCCTTGTGGCGACTAATGGATGTTAAAGGAAGCGAAGGGCAGGCAGAGTTGAATTTCAATGCGGGCAGTGATGTCCAGGGTGGTTAGTACAAATTCTGAGAGCATGTCAAATTTTGAGTTTGTCAATTTGCTAGATTTCTTACATTTACAGAGGGGAGGACTACAGGGTTTGGAAGATCTGACCTAAAAAAGCTCTGCAGACTACAGACTTTGTTTCAAGTTATTTTGACAGATAGACAGAGATAAGCAGTGATGTGTCAATGTCTATTATCAACAGAATTACTGAAGAATTAAACCTGTTTCCCCATTCACAGAACAAAGCAATTTTAGGAGTGACAAAAACACTTTATATCAACACAACCATACTGTGCAAAGGCGTTGTGTGACCACACATATACAGCACCCGAATAAGCAAAAAATACGTTCTTTGAAAAGGTTTTGACGGGTTCTGCCATTTCTTGAAAAATAATCCTCCTCCACAAAATACATTTTTACAGTTTGGTTACAGTTGCGGGAGAAACTTTGTGAACTCTTTGAAACACTTTGTTGATTATGCATAAAATTTAAATTCATTAATTTAGCAAACACTTCTATCCAAAAAGACAGTGTGTTTAAGGTAAACATTTTATCAGTACATGTTCCCTGGGCTGGAACCCACAACCATTGCATTGCTAAAGCAATGATTTAGCATCTGAGCTACAGGAACATTTTATCATGCATTAAATGGAGTCTGAACAGCTAACCTACAATGATGAACAAACACAATTTTAACAAACTAATAACACACAGTTGTAACTTTTTGACTGAAGAAACATTTTCACAGCACAAGCTAGAGAAAGAAAGTAAATCTTCAAACATAATCATTTGTAGATTCTATTTAACCACTAATAAACATGCTAAACACTATTAAACTGAATGTCATGCTAACATGTTAATTAGCTTAAAACACATAACACTTTAACATATTCTGTATATGTGAGCTTAATTAATAATATCCATAAACACATATTACTTCTGCTTACTTCCAAATATACATTTGCACAGACTATAAAGTAAATTAACTTAAAAATTTGATTAGAAAACTTGATTTGTTACAGTTTGAAATATGGTTACCAAACCATAAAGTAAAATGCACTAAAATTAATGAATATGACAAGAAGAAATATTGACTAAATGTAAAGGAAAGTTCCAGCCAAAGACATTAAAAAGTCACAAAAAACTGTGTTAAAAGCTGATGTTTACTGGTGTTGTCCATAAAATCTAAGCACCAAAATTTGCACAATGTTTGTTCAGCTCTAAACCCTTATGCACACAAAGCGAGACCTGACATGTTAAAAGTATTGTAAAAATGAGAACTCTTATCTCACAACACAGCAGGCATTCGGACGAAGGGTGATCTTTAGTTTTCTCCACCGACCACCCCTCCCTCTCCATCTCTATGTCCTGTAGTCGGCATACTGCCCAGGTGTGCCTCATTTAAACTGTCTTCACAGATTTGACAAGCCAGCAAAATGGCCAGGTTCCTCTGTCTCACCCACTGCTCAGAGGAGACTAAATGAACCGCCCGTCAAAAGCCAGTCAAACCAAACTGTCAGGTCAGGCACAACGCCTCAACTCGCCACATACACTCAGGGTCCGTCCTACGGCGTCATTCCAGGAGGAAATAATGAGGGAAAAGGACTAATGAACACGCTGAACGGAATGTACAAGGACAAAAATGTCTCTTTATTTTTAAGGGTCTATGGAGGACAGAAAATCGGCAGGAACGTTTCACTCAGTATAAAAATCCGTAAAGGAAACTTTCACCGTTTCCCTAGAAACCTTCAGCTTTATTAAAATGTTAATGCTAAAATGATTCCACATAACAGAGGTATCACCTTATGTCCACAAAATGCACACAAACTAATTGTTCTAAAATAAGGCTGAATATGAAAGAACAAGAGATAAAATAGGTTTTGAATGGCATCTTGCCTCTATTTAAAGCCTACATTAACCTGTCTGCTATCACTATGGGCAACAAATCTCAAGAGGTCATTGGTTCTTTTTAAACCGGTTGAAGATGTGATGACTTAAAATCTAATTATCGAGTTGAAACGCTCATCCTGAGTTTATAGATGGATCATTGAAGAAAAGCTATTTTTTAATGCAGTCATGTCCTGCTTTATACTGTGTTGTTTTGAGTGCTGCTGTGTGCTGTGTGCTGTATGCATGCTATTGTGACAAGCAAATTTCCTCTTGAGGATCAATAAAGATGCATCCTATATTCCATCCCACCCTATCCTATTCTATTCATTCCTGTTTATTAATGTCTTTTGGCATTGTCATATGAGAAGGTTAGTGCCTTGGCATTATAAATATTTCCTGTCTACAAACGCAAATTTAAAGATAGAAACAGAACTATCAAAAGGGACAAGATAATGAGAGCATAAAAATATTCACTTCAGCGTTTCTATCAGCACATTGACTTTCTCTGGCAGGGATGATTTTTTTCTCTTTGCATTTTTCTGCCTTTTCCGCATGAACCGTGACTGAAATGATCACATACATGATCAGAAGAGGTTTTTTGTCATGATTTGCCTTGATGAACTTAACTAGATCATTTCACTGCAAACAGCGCTTCAAAAAGCCTCCATTTAAAAAAAAACTGCACACCTCTCTTTGTTCACAGCCTCCACCCAAACTGTTCTCATACCTCCCTAATCAGCACTGTGGAAATATACCAGCGAATTTACTCTCTTACTCATGTAGGCAATAAAACACTGTTAAAGTGACATATAATTACCCAGGCTCTTATGAATAATTAAGTCGCTGCTGCTTATTATGTGCGAATGCATGAGGATGTCAGGCGATCAATAATGAGAGGGGATAGACATTACATGGCAAATGCCTAACATGAGTACTGTCCGGTCTCTGATCAAATTGCAGTGCATAGTGGCTAGCGGTGGATGGTATGATTTTGAAGTATCAGTACTGATAGTGCATTTAGATAGTTGCTTTGTATGTAAAGGTATTGAGCACAAATGTTTATGTGTATTATGAAATAAAATAGGATGGCAAAAATCATTGGCACGTAATCAGGGCTGTGGGAAATTTATGTAAATAAAATTGCTTGTCAAAAGGTTGATCTAAAAACTTGTAGAGCTCAACTGGTAGAGCATTGCGTTAGCCATGCAAAGGTTGTTGGTTCAATCCCAGGGAATGCAAGGACTGATAAAAAAAATATACATTGAATTCACTGTACTCTTGCTTTGGATAAGAGTGTCTTCTAAATGTAAATGTAATAAAATTCTGAAAATTTATATTAAATTTTAAATCAAATCTTTTATCCTCAGTAAATTCAATACTGTCCTTTTATTATATCAATGCCAATCCTTTTACCTGAGTTCTACTTCTGACCCAAACAGCATCTGGGAAATGAAAGCAGGCCATTGGACTGGCTCAGACAATGACAAAATACATAAACTATGGAGTACATAAAATAATACATATAAATACATAAAAAACAAATTCTGTACTGTAGGATTGCCTTTGTATGCCTGTTGTATTTAACATTTAATGTTTGATGAATGCATATATAAAGTGAAATTCTCTAATCATGAAAAAAAAATCACTCCACAAAACTAAACCGCTATTAGATTAAAAAATCTACATTTGGCCGACACTTTTATCCAAAGCAACTTCCAATTAATTTAAGGTACACATTTCAACATTTTCATTCCCTGGGTTTGAACCCACAACCTTTGCATTGCTAATGCAATGCTCTACCTGTTGAGCTACAGGAACACAACTGAACAGCATCAAATCTAATGTATAGAGAATTATTTAAAATACATTCTAGTAGCGTTTATTGTATATGGATATAGTTTGGGAATTATGTATTGCTTTTTTCTAGAATAGGACTTTTTATAAACAGAATTATTTGACAATAACAGATTATATGGTTACAAAAAACAAATGCTAAAAATAACTGAAAACTGTCAAGGATTCAAAAGCCCCGCCCTTTATATCTACCACTGCTTCAAAATGTTAAATGTTCAGATAAAATTAATAAAAAATATAATGAAATGTAAAACCTACAAAACAACTATTTTAATGCCAAGTTTTATACTGGTTTTAACTCATTCACCATTAAATTTTATGCCATTCTTTACCTGTTGAATCTGGTTCCCTCTCATAAAAGAAAAGAGAAGCCAGAGACATGTTAGCCAAGTACAAAATGAGGCACGCTTACAGAATGAGCACAAGACACCAAATGAAAGAGGATGAAGAAAAGTGTTCGATAGATTGTGGCATAAACACAATGTGCTTGGCCCTCTTAAATGAAAATCCAATTTCCAAAAGGCTCACAGAGTTTATGAGGAAAAAAGCAAACAGAAAAAAGAGAGGCCAAAATTGGCCAGTGAGCTGAGAATACTCACACAGATGAGCTATGGAGAAAAGCATTGCAAATCCTGAGGGCCCGGAGAGAGACAATGATCTTCAATTACCAGCTGCTCTGTTCCCAATTTCAGACAAGAGAAAAAAGGAATGGGAGTAAAGAGAAAGAGGTTGGCATTGGGAGAAAAAAAATGGGAAAAAAAGCAGGAGATTGTTAAATAGGAAATGAGACAGATGGAAAGATTGGCTGATGGTGAAAAAACGATGTGCAGGAAAAAATTGATAAAGAGAGATAGAATACAGCATGTGCAAATAAGGCAGGGATGAGGGTGAGAAAAGGGATGGATGGAATAATTTCTAATTTATTCTATTAGATGACGAGGGACTGTCTCACTCTCTCTCTCTTTTGCATCCCTATTCATTTCTAGTTGCTTTGCACCCGATGCTCTGTCTGCAGATCATATCATCTGTAAACACACTGTTTCACTTGTCTGCGCTCTGAGCTCTCCTTTCCCCTAATCTCTCCTCCATTTTAAAGAATGCAAAATAAGTAAACAGTCCATAAAGTTAAGGCTAAAAGACAACCATTTTAGAACCACACTGGTATGGACAGTTGTGTAACTCCTTACAATCACAGATTCAGTGTAACCTCTATAGAAATATGTATTATAGTTTTGTCTTGATTCTTCTGAAAATCTAATCAATGACTTTTGTCAATGTATGTGCATTTAAGATGGCGAAAGATTGCTAATGTCATGTTGACAAAAGCACAATGTATGATATTTGATCTGTACCAAACCATGGCAAGCTCTGTTTAAAGGCATCATAGACTCCAAAAATAGAAGTTTGTTCCAAAAGTAAGAAAACATTCTCACCTGCATCCTTAAACACTTTTTCTTGTCTAAACTTCAAGGCTGCATCATGTTAGGTATGTGTCCACTGCAGCAGACAGCTCCAAAGTGCATTGTTGTAGTGACAGATTAAATCCAAGATGGCTGACGATAAAGCCATTTTGTGTGGCATGACTGGTTCACATGTGACCTATAGACTGACACAGGTTACAGGAAGTTAAAAATCATGCTGGATACAGGACACGCCTCTTTATTTAAATGCATATACAACTACCAACAAGTTATCAACATTTCATGCTAATGCTGAAGAAAATTAACTTTCAGTAATATTTAAAAAAAAACAGGCTGATTTATTTCTCACGTGGTTATTGAACTTTTATTCCTTCCCTACGTGATCCAGAGCTGATTTGTCAAGCATTTCCATGAAATATTAGCAATTTCTAGTGTTTGTATTAGCAGAGCAGAGGCGATTCTTACCCAGCACAGCAGCTGTCACAACACTAATTAGAGTTTCCCTATCTTTTCTGCAGAACTCACAATGCACTTGAAGATGTTTTTTTTCTTCAAATTGAGGCTGTATTTCTGAGCTTCTGAGCTGGAAAGTGTTGTTACCGGTCGATGGTTGGATTTGCATCAGAAGTGTGAAGTTCTGAAACCTAAGATCTGAAGCCGCTTTATAACCCATTTTATAAGTGCCTTGGGTCATTATTGCTCTCATTAAATCAGAAAAAAACTACTTTGAGATACTGGATTTGATTACACATCAGATGAAGCATTTAGGTATTTTTTTGTCTTCCCCCACAAGGGAACAAACATTGTTTAAGATTCATCAGCAACTGTCATGTTTTAGACTCTCTCGCCACGCTGGCTTGAAAGAGGAGCCGGAGGGCTTCCTTAACGCTGGAGCCGTGCGAGTAAACTGCTTTAATTACACACACACTCACCGTCAGTCTCTGTTTTCCCCACTTATTCTCATTCCCTCCTTATTTTCTGTCTCTTTGTCCACATACCGCACAGCAGTCTCATATTTACTGCGGGAAAAATGCTTATTTCCACTGCTTTACCACTTTCCTTTCTGTTTCCTGTTAATTCTGGTCTTGGCTAAGCTCCCAACATCTTATTCATCTCTCTCTCACTCTCTCTCTCTGTCTCGCTCTCTTTTTGGAACAGGTGGGCATGGAGAATGAGAGAAATCGATTCTTCTTCATTTGGGTAAATGAAATAGGAAACAATCCCCTCTGTTTAGGCTTCAGATCCACTTTCCTCCCTCTACATGTACATCTGGAGGCTGGCAGAGCGCTCTGAGTGCTGGCAGCGCCTTACAGCTGATGCCATTCTCTGTCCAGGCACATCCTCAGAGGAATCCACCAATCAGAGCTCGGCTCACTCCACTCTGACATCAAACAAACCTAGTCAGGAATGACAATGAGATTCTGCTCTCTACACTGACTATTAGCCTGGCATTAGACTGTTCATTGCAATATTCATTATTATTAGTGTGTTGCTGAGGTTCCATTGGCCATATTTTCCAGCATTAGCATTGCATCCATTAACACATCTTAACACATCAGAATCTTTGACATCAAAGCCTGGATTACAAAATGGTCCATCCTATTAGATAAAAATTACACAAATCTGTGTAGAAGTTAACACCTTAATGCAGACTAACTCTCTCCTGCTCAAAGTAATTGATAAACAATTATTTATGTGCTGTTAGTTTCAATTATTTTTTTGTTTGCTTGTTTCTCAGTGTAAATAATCATTCTGTAATGAATAAAGTACCTGAGCCTGACCAGAGCTCTGTAAAAGTGCAGTACACCAACACAAGGCTTCTCCATTTTTTAGTTACAAAGTTACAGCTCTCAAAACGCTACTGCATATATCCATTGGGAATGTATCGAACCTTTGGTAAATCAGGCCAGTAGATGATTGGCTGATGGACAATCCCAGCAACCTCAAAATTCCATCAGTGCCATCTGCCTGTTGAAGGACCTCTTATAAAGAGAGCGGATTTAGATAACTTGCTAGCATGATATAATCAATAAAATCATGCATTTACAAGCAAGTCATGAATCACATTACTCTGTGATTCCTCCTGTGTACAAAATGTTACCAAGTGACCAAGCTTCATAACTTAACTGAGTCATTTGAAAAAGCTGTTTGACTATAATGAAAAATACAGACTAATACATCACAAGTAATACATCTCGCAAATAAAACACTCCACTCCCGTTCTAATATCAGGTTATACCTCACGCTGTACAACAATATTGATTCACAGCATTTCAAAATGTCTGTGCAGCGAACCATTTAAGTTATACATACAAAATGTAATACATACAAAAATGTCTCCCATTATTTCAGCGGCTGCAGACTGATGAATTGAGACTGCCAAAAGGACAATTCTATTGCTCCCTGTACAGCTGGCATCAAAAAGATGGCATTTTTCTTGGACTTCATCTCCATGGTGATGCCAGAACAGGCACCCTAGACTGGCAAGCAGGGCATGGTGTGATGCTGTCTCATTCAGACATTTTCATGGTCATGAAACCATAAGACTTTTTGTGTCTGGTATCAATTATAATTCCATATAAATAACTAAAACATTTAAAAATATAAAGAAGAGCCTTGTGAGGAAATTAATAAATAAATGGATATTTGATATATGTATTTCCAATATTTGTTGCTGAGGGTTCCAAAAAGAGAACATTGTTTTCCTGAAGGTCTTGAAAATTGTTCAAGATTATAAACTAAATGAGGACAAATGAGCAATGATAAACAATAATAAGTCTGAATATATATAATTATCTTAATGTTGTCCTCTATTGCTCATTTGTCCTAGCTTGAAAGTATATCAAAGATTGTATTAATACAATTCTTAATAGGCCATTTTAATAAGCCAATATCAAACTAATAACCATTTGAAATGTTTTAAAAAAATGGTCATAAATCAGTGCAGACATCTGGTGTTGGTGATCTTCTGCCTAGAAAACAGACATGTCCACCTCTCTGATAAACATATTGATCTAATAAACATAGAGACACATTCTGTTCAGTCCCTCATCCAATTCAGAAATCATGATGAGTGATGATGTAAGTTTCAACTCAGACGTCCTTAGAAGAAGAAGTTCTGTCTGAGTAAATATACAATTTTTGGAAGCTGTGTTCAAACTCCACTTGCTTAAAAATCAGTTTGAATGGCTTGTTTGAATGACCATGAAACACATTTCTGAGAACAAGCTGCAGGTCAATCTGTTTTGTTGGTTCTTTGAAATGCATGAATTGTACTTCCACTCCAGTGAAAAATAACACTGTGAGGACATTTTACTGTGTTAAAACTGATTTTTGATATGTTAATTCAATTTTTTGCAAATGATGACAACAACGATTTGAACAATTTTACACATTGATTTTTCTACAAGCTTTTCCTTTAATATAAAATCAACTTTATATTATGTGATCACAATGAAGAAATAAATGGTTTAACAGCTTCCTGCAGTCTCCACTTCCATCTCTTTTACTCTTTCATTTTATTCTGCACTTTGATACTAAGAAATAGCTGCTCAAAACACATCTAGCCCGGTTTAAAGAATACGAGGATTCACACAGGAGCGGGACCAACAGGCTTACTAACACCACAAAGCTGCTAACAGCTCACCGCTGGTGCACAAACGGCAGCGTGCAATTGTTATTCCTTCACGCTCTTTCTAGTTAATGCAGTTATGCAGCTGAAATACGTTAACCCCCTTCACCACACACACACAAGCGTGCACACACTCCCATCAGAGAATTAAGCTGGCTTTGAAAAAGACGAGTCCCCGTTGATAGAGACAGCCCTCGTGATAACTGTGCGCTCCGACATCCAGCTTAATGAAACTCCCGAGATTTCCATCAATCTTTTTTCCTCTACTTTCTACTCCCCCTCTCTTTCACTCTCTCCCTTTTCTTACGCTAACTCTACCCGCCCATCTCGCCGACTCTATCTCTCTTTCTCTCTCTCTCTGCAAATCTCTTACTTCAAATATGTCTCTGTCTTACACTCCCACCTCTTTCTCTCTTTCTGTATTATGTTTTTGGCTCATGGTATATTGGCCGTCCTGAGCTTCGGCGCTGATCAGCCTCATTCTATTCTCATGAAATAGTAGCGCTCTGTACCCTTGAGCCTAGCCACAGTGTTTGGATGCTTGCAAAATGAAAGAAGTCGGCTCACATGGCGTGAAATGAAAGAAAAGAATAAGCTGATGCATGTAAAAGAAAGAAAAAGAAAGACTGAGCTGTTCTGCATGACGGAGAGAATGGATGGTGGGGTGGGGGGGGAGTGTTTGGTCTGCTGGACAAAAAATGGTAAATGATGCAATGATTCAACGCTCTGAAAAAAATCATTTTCATAATTAGCATTTGTCTTATTTTCCAGTATCCAATATCTAAACAGCTTTAAAGCAGGACACATTCACTTGAGAAACAAAACCATGTGTAAGATAATAAAACTTGTTTTTAGAGAATATAACTTGAATTAAGTTTTTCCACCAATTGGCAAATTCTTGCTTTAAGCAAAAACAGTACCAGGTTTTGTTAGATTTGCTTAAAAAAATGAAAACAAGTTTGACAATTTTGTTTCTCCAGTAAATGAAAGTTGCTGTGAGGTTAATATATTCTTGCATCGGAATACAACAAACATACTGAATATGAAAATCTGTGCACCATGTAAATACAGTTTGAAAGTGTCTGACACTGTAAACTCTGTGTATTTAATTTAATATTGTCCATAACTGTAGAGTGCATTTAATTTGGTACTAAAACGAGTGCTGTTCCATTATATGTATTCAGCATGACAGAATTTTATTACATCTACATGACAACAGAGTTAGTTCATCTAAATGTAGCTTACAGGCTCCCAGTAGGACCTAAATGGCACATGCAGCTTCCTGCTGCTAACTGCCAGATGTGTTTCGCTATGTGGTTGGTGTAGCTGATTCCCTCTTCCTAGATTTTTATTTGAGAGAAAGACATGTCCAGACATGAGGGATTGATGTGTTACAGTAAATCACTCCTAAATAAAAAGTGGACTTTATGGACTGTTGTTAATTTAAGAGTATGAATCAATGCAGCCATATGAGGGGCTTGTACTACGTCATACGTCATTTTTTGTCATATGGTAATACGGTCAAAATATGATATACCATGGTTTGCTTTAAACGAAATTTTCCAACTTTGCTTAATACCTTCTCCTATTCTGAAAGTAATGCTTTGGCTTTCACTAAAATTTAGCTGTAAAACAGACTCATTTTATTCATTTGGCAGACACTTTTACCCAAAGCAACTTACAATGAATTCAAGGTATACTTTTTTTTTAGTTTTTTTGCAATTCTTGTGTTCCCTGGGATCAAACCCACAACCTTTGTGCTGCTAACACAATGCTCTACCAGTTGAGCTACACAGAAACATTTAGTCAGGTTAGTCTAATTAACTGAAATCTCATTCAAATTAACCTTGTCAAGTAAACTGATTTTTTTGGTGGCTGGATGCTAGTAAGCAACAATATAAGATGATATAAGTTTTCTAATTTGTGTGCAATATATTTTAAACAGGGAGTAAATGCACTGTAGGCATTGCCAAGATTTAACTGGCACATTTTACTGGCACTTGCATATTTCTTTTTGAGTAAAAAATGTATAGTATTTCTTCTCTTTTACCAGCAGAAATATAGTATTTATGCACCTGTCCTCAACCTAAACACAAATCCCACTGTTTACCACAGTGGTAGCCCTGAAAACACAACCTCTTGTAAATCCCAGCAAAACAGATCATTAAACACTAACACATCTGTAACTTTTCATATTCTGCTTAAAAACACACAAAATAACACCTAATTTAACTTTTCTTTTCCAGTCACATGAAACTAAAGCTGCCCTGTCTAGTTCTATCAACATTACATTAATGCCAACAGTTATTTATTGTGTAATGCCAATGCAAATGGATTAAGTAAACTTCTGTTTAACACGTTTAAATGGATTGTGAGCAATGGAAGTAATTTGTGACAAAATGTTCAAGAATTGTGTTGCATTAGGTTGTTTTAATTAAGTAAATTAAGCAAGCAGCACAAATCTTTTTTTGAGACTGTAAGCCATTTTTGGGTTGATTTCCCAGAAAAGAGTAAACACGGTGGCTCTGTGGTGCTTCGAAAACTGTGTTTAATTTTTTGTTTGTTTGACAATTCCAACCAGCCAACAGAGCAACAATCTGATCTGTTCTGTTTGTCTGACCAATGGCAGAAGGGAAATTTTGTTTAGGAAATGTACAAACAATCTTTACTTTTGACAATCATATCTTTCATTGCAAACACTGTAGCTGGATCTTGAAATGCGGCTGTGCCTGTTCCTTGTATTCTTAATACAGCAGGTGTGAATGTGAAAATTACTACAGAGACACTGTTGAGTTCCAGCAATGTGGGCCTGCTGGCATTATCTCCTGAACTAATGGCTGACATTATGTAATATACATTGCTATACCAAAGGGAAATGCTACAGGCTGTGGCGAATCGGAATCACTATTCCAATGACAGTTTTACCCTGCTTACATTTACTTAGTACTAAAGCTCTTTTCACAGACAACATAGTTTTTCTCTGTCTTTCTTTCTTCCTCGTGCTGTTTGGAATTAATTTTTTAGAGTCAGAAGAGGTTGACATTAAATTTAGTGTTTAATTTCCCTAATATCATAGCGTGGTTGAGGTGATTTAGTGTTAAGCCCATGATTGAGTTCAGAGGTTTGCAGAGCTGAGGGCTCAGAACTGCTCTGCATTACTCTCCACAAGCTCATATATATCAATGCCGCCTGGCTTCTAATGCAAATGGCCCAATGGTCGATATTGCTGTGCTTGCTTTCCTTGACATCTTCCCATTTCCTCCCTCAGTAGCAGAGCGTGTACCATTTGAAATACAAATCACACAATATGGACACAGGCAAAGGTGTTTCCTAAGTGAAGGAGCTGCCTACAAGAATTCTCTCTCTTTTTACCCTATTTGCACTATTGATTTTCAAAATCAAAACACCCTGCCTTAAGCAATCTTAAGACAGGGAGAATCATTAAAAGCTGTGTCTTTTATGTTAGTCAGAGACTACAAAGGGATTTTTTTATACACTGTGCTGTATGTGAGAATTGAGGAAGGGGCTTGAAGATAGCCACAATTAGCACACGTCTACAAAATGGATGCCATTTGTGGCCCTCTTATACTTGCTATGTGTCAAAAGAAAATCTAATGCCAACTTGCTATGAGGTAATAGTTGTTCTAAACATATCTACAGAAATGAAACTACCATTGCGTTTCTAATTTCTTCTTTGCTTTATTAGCAAATATGCTTGTTTTGATGTAATATGTGAAAATTACAATATTTTGTCTTAATTCTAAATTGAGATGAGGTTTCCTCTGGGTCTTGGGTAACCCTTATAGCAGACCAGGCTAAAAATACTGTATACTAGAGAGCGCTATGCAGTGCATGATGAAATAGATGAAGTAGGGTATGGTTTTGCCTCCAAAGCAAACAGATGCAATAATATTAATCTATAGAATGTGCCTGCTGGAATAATTTCCCAAAGGGTAAAATGATATTATTTCATTCATCCTGAGGGCACAGTTACACAATACAATATGATGATTTACCATGATCGCAACATAGGTAGGATGTAGTTGCATAATTCAAAAACTTCTCTTACTGCCTGTTTTTATCTTATTTCTCTCTCTTGCTTCAAGACTCTCTCTCGCCCTCTCTCTCTGTCCTCATTGGGTTCTGGGTGTGGAGGCACACACTATACATGTATAACTGTAGGAAATGTTGTGTTGTGTGTATATCTGTTACAGTATATGGAGGCTGCGCAGTCTGAGGGCGTCTTGAGCAGGGATATGTCACGGCACTCCTAAACACAATGAATCACTACTGAATAGATCGAAGTGTCAGAAATTGCTGACATTATGAAACATGGCGTGCTGCTGGCGAGTAAATCTCAGACCTCGAAAATAAATGACCAACCACAAATGACCAACCTACAGGAACAAACTCGCTCGCCATTACTCTCTCTCTCTCTCTCTCTCTCTCTCTTTCTCACACACGCACACACACTCACTCTCAATTAATCAGTCAGTCAGTCAGTCATACACACATTTAGAAGCACATCTGCTCTGGGAGTCTTGCAGATGTTTTGCATCTTGCTGTATATTTTGATATTCTTGCAGGTTTTATATTACACTGAGGTTCTCTGTTTACAGGCTTTAAGGGAGATTTTTATTATAACACAAACATGAAATATGGTGTTCCCTCTTGAGCAGAAATACATTTATTAATGGACAGCTTTACAATGATAAAGAACTGTTTTTTTTAACATGTTACTCTCACTCACAGTACACAACAAAGTAGGAATTTCAAAGTAAACCTCTGAAAATAATAAAATAATGAAATGTCTTTTTGTCAAGACAATATTTTATTATTATACACCAGAATTCAGTTTCTTTTGGTCATTGAATTACTTTTAAAAAGGAAATTTCTTATTATAATGTGAGTGTAGCTCTTGTTAATAATACAATTTGACACTTTATTTGATCTTTAAAACACGCAGACTGCTAGTCAAAAAGTACAGCCGTTTATGGTGGCCTGTGAATTTCTGTTTTTAATCTAAAGTATGTACCTCACTGTGTGATAGTAGGTAATGAGATGCCATTCAAAGCACTGGATGAGGTAATGAGACAACAGCTTGTATTAGGTATGATGATTTTAAAAGTCAATCTCTAATAATGTCATAAAATGTTGCATATAGCAATGAAAGAACCCTGTAGTTTTATCATAATTTGAGCTCCAAACTGATTTTCTGCAGGCAAACCCTTCAGTAACTGCTGTCCAGAATGATAGTTTTGTAACTGATAATGTCACGATCATCTAATTCTCACTATTTTTTCCTCTTTTAAACCACTGTTTTGAGCATTCATTAGTGTTGAGCACTTTTCAGACTTTCACAAGAATTTAAAAGGTCACACTACATACTGTCAGCCAGAGTGCATGAGATTCAGAAAGCCAGTGTTTTTTTTTTGTTTTTGTTTTTTTAACAGAAGTACTGTGTGAAAGTCATTGGCGTGGACTGGAAGCAGGCAGGGTTTGCCTGAAACCAACTGTGTCTGATTGACTGTGATCTGCAGGCGATCTTTCATGCGCTTTGAAGGCAGTGGGAGGGGCCTCACTACCTACCCCTGACATACAGAGCAAGGCTGAATGAAATTGATATGATGGGTAGCTGAACAGCTCTCTTCTTTACTTTTTTTACTTCTTTACTCTCCTCCCTCTTTTTTACCTCTTTTCTTTTTTTAATGTAGCTGGATTCCTCCTATCGCTGCTATACTTTAATCTTTAGGCGTTTATCTCCTTCCAGCTAATCTGAGCACATACATGTTCTGAGGAAAAGGTTGCGTCTTATGAGGCTCCCTAAATCCAAATCAATGTGCGAATGTTTGTGCAAAAGCAATTTTGTTTTTTACAAACCTGTCTTTCATCTTCTCATAGTCCGGCCTCTTCTTCTGTGCTCCTTGCCTCAGTCTGCATTTTTACCTCTTGTGTTTGATTAAATAAGGGGTAGAAATGGGAGCTCAAGGCCCTGTGGAGAGCCAGGTGCACGATTATTAACCTCTCTGTCGGATGGATGTCTATTTCACCACAGGCCCGCTGAGAAGAGCCAGCAAAGGTGGAAGCCCAGCCCAAGAACAGGCCAAAAGATGAGAGGAACATTATCCTTGCGTCTGTTTTCTCACCCTTCTAAAGACATTCACACACACGTTTTATTATGAGCAACATGTGAAATTGTCTTACATATTATGACTTTTACTATCTTCAATTCTTGATGAGACACTGACTTCCAATTCATTTACATTTAAGCACAGTTGTTTACTGCGTGTGATAAGTGCCAACCCTTATTCCAGCTTTCACAGCCCTCACAGGTATTTCATATGAAGTTTCTTAATCATGCTGCAGATTCAATAAAATATGAATTTGTAGAAGATTTTCTTTTTTTGTCTTCCTGAGAGCTGTGGAGTCAAAAGGTTCTGTTTGCCTTCTTTTTCACACCTCTTATCAAATTCCCAAACCAAGTACGCTCACACGTTGCTATAATTACTCTTGTCGGCTGCACATTGGAAAATCATGTCCCTGTACAAAAAGTCACTCAAACTAAACTTCTTGTTTCTTATTAATTAGGCTATTAATATGCAGTTAGCCCACAAAGGCTACGACAAAAGGTGTAAGTGATATAATTGACTGAGCCACTTCTGTGAGTTCAGTACTGTGCAATTTTTGAAGTCTAATAATAGCTTATAAACATGACAGCAAGAATGGCATTAGAAATTACAAGGCATCAGATCAGTGGTTCTCAAAGGGTGCTATAGCGTTTGATTGTTGGGTTCTCCAATTATTACTTAACAGCTTTCTAAAAATTGTCCAGGTCTAATGGAATTGGAGAAAAGATTGCCTCTGATTCTGATTGGCACTTAAAGTGATTTAAAGAGATTTTGTATAGACATGTTAAAAAAGAAGTAGCGTGTCTTTGCAGAACCTCTGAGCAACATTTAATGAGAAACCTCAATCTTCATATTGCAGCTCTAACTGGATTTTCAAAGCTGAAAAACTGCAAGATATATTTTTTCCAACCCTGGAGTTGTTTGTTTGTGCAGTCGCTGAGATTTACTATGTTCCTGAGTTAATATATCAATAAAAGATAATATGACTCTGAAATAGTCTAAAATAGTTTTAACTTCACAAAAACAACAGCTCCACATTTGGATGGGACATTTTTAGCAGCTACCAGCTTACGACCAATGAGAGGCCAATGAGAGGCGGTGTGCTGCTGAGTGTGCCTGTCTTCGGCGCAGGTGTGTGTGCTGTCGGGGTGTGGGCTGATGTATGGGCAGAGGCCTTGCTCAGGTGTGAGCTAATCGAGTGTCAAATGAGCCTGAGAGGAGGCTTGCGCTGAACGGTTCAACGACGCAGCTGTGGCCTTCTCCAAACTCTGGAAGACGCACACACGCCTGCTTTTACACACGCACACACACACATACACACACACTTTTACACACACACACATACATACGCTTTTACACACACACACACAATGGACAACAGAAAGAGCTAAAATATTCACCTGGATGCACACAGCGGTACCAGGCTGTGTCACCACACACGCGTAAGTAGGACAGTCTGCAGGCATGAGCAATATACAGAGCGCTAGAGAAGCTAAACAAATGGAAAATAAGATTTGCGATGAAGCGAGGCAACTTGAAGTCTTTAATGCAATTGAACGGCTTGTTACTTACACTTGACAGAAGGCACATTGTTTAACATCTCTTTTGCTGTCTCTCTCTCTCTATCTTTATTGGGCGCCTTGTGTCCTGTCTATTGGGGGAAGAGGTCAAGGCAGGTGAAGTGTTATTCAGCAGTGTGGATGGGCCTTCGGTGTGACTGGTGATCCGGCTGGAAACCTGACCACCTGACCAGCCAAGGATGGTAAAGTAGGCACTTCACTCACACACACACACAGAGACACACGCACACACACAGAGACACACGCACACACACAGAGACACACGCACACACACATTTTTATTATTCTTTTTCTCTATTGTCACTCTAGTTTTCGCACCTCTTTCTTCTTCATTTCACTCCCTGGAGACGGAAGGGCATGTAGCAGCTGTGCCCCAGCAAAAAAGGGAAGATTTAAGAAAGGACTCAAAAAAGGACAAGGTGGGAGTTTGACCGTGACCCTATATAAGTGGCACAAGCTTAAATAGTGTTTTAATAACATTGATTTGGGGGAAATGTTGATCCCAAATATTCATGCCACAAAAAATAATGTGTATTAAATTAGATTAAATTACAAAATTTAATAAATTTTTTTAGTAAGTAGATTTCATTTTTACTTATAAGTAGTTTAAAAAAAGTAAAAAAGTGTTTTATCCTCAGTATGTTTTGTTTAAGAGCTTGTTTATGTATGTAATTATTATATTTTTATTCATATAACGTTTTATTGGTTATGTCTATGAAAAACATTTCAGATTTGGGCCAATGGGCTGATAAGCAGATACCAGTGTCAGAAGAACAGAAGAAAGAAACAACCTCTTGTCTTGAAACTAATATTGTGAGCATTTAAATTCCTATTTAAATATAGATTGAAACGTGACTTAAAGAGTACATTGGTTTGATTTGTCTCACATCGATACCTCTGCCACCCTGTTAATTGTGCCTCTTTCCTTCTTTAACTGTCTGTTCTCCACAGATTTAGTTTTAATTAGCTGCCACGCTGATGTGTCAGTGCAATGGGGAACGGCTGACATATTCTCTGTCAAAGGAGGATGATCTGCATCCTGTCACAAATACAGGAAGTCTGAAATTGCTTGAGTCCTGCTTCCTGCAAACAATGAGTTGTGTAGTGTGAAGTATGTATCTGTAAAATAAGAAACTGCAATCCAGGAATGTTTCAGAAAATGTGTATGTGACTGTAAACAAACATCACATTTGTTGACATGCTTGATACTGTACAAAAGGTACTATATACTGTACTTAATACTTGATACTGTACAAAAGGTTTTCCTACTGTACACACATATAAAGAAATATGACATATCTCTTGTGATTTAATTGCTCTTACGTCATTCCAAACTTTCAACAAAGTTTTCCAGTAAATAACATTAAACTTCAGTTTTTTGTCATATGGCATCAAGACATTTAAAATGAGCTTAAAATGACACAAGGGTGAGTAAATAATTCCAGTTTTTGCATTTTTAGGTAAACTATTTCCTAAAAGAGCACATAACTCTTTTATAAGAGACAAAGAGGCTGTAAAACAGCAGGTTCCATGTCTTCCAACCTGACCTTCAAATCTCAACGGTGTTTTAAAACCTTGTCACCATTGTGATTATGTTCTGTGAGCATTAGAGGCAGAGGATATGACGAGCTGTGGAGAAACTTTATGCATGACTGCACCACAGGTGGACCTGCATTGAAGGATGTTAGTTCTTCCCACACATTCTCAGAAGAGGCCATTTTTTTCCCAGCAGTCACTTCACCACAAACACCCTGAATGCTAATTTGCTGTGTTCCGCCGCTGTTGATCCAAACCTGCGTGCAGTTTATGAAAATCAATATGTGCAACTGACCCCTGTCTGACACAGATAGCTTGTAAGAGGTCTATTGGAATTGTTATTGATGGCACCTTAGTAATTAAGCTGTAAATCGCAGAACCAGGATTTTATTTAAACATCCTCACATGCTACTGTCTCAGAGGGGTTGATTTTAGAGCCCTGACATTGATGTGTGCTCGGTTCAATCGATGTATAACAAATTATAGTTTAGATACTGTAATTAGAAGTTTTCTCTGAGCTGAATCCTATTGAATGGGCACACAGGCCTG
This sequence comes from Yasuhikotakia modesta, assembly GCA_036877545.1. NCBI lineage: Eukaryota > Metazoa > Chordata > Actinopteri > Cypriniformes > Botiidae > Yasuhikotakia > Yasuhikotakia modesta. The sequence continues at coordinate 24,211 of JBAJNP010001243.1, forward strand.
CTCGCTTGCTCACTTTTTATTATTCACTTTCACTGTCTCTCCACCACGTTGTATACCGTACAGCTTCAATTAAGAGTTCCACTGCTGGCAATTAGACAAAAAAGCCTGAAGTACAGGACAGAACATGTTTTAATAGAGTTTCCAATTAAGTGGTGTCAAGCAACCATGTCACAGGAAAGTTCCAGTGGGGGGAGGGGGCATGAACGAGTGAGAAAGAGAAGGATGGAATATATGAGTTTAGACAAGGTAATTGCACCAGCGGTCCATACGAGTCTCATCTGCAAAGGGAGTGAGGTTGCATTTTCATTGGTGACAGTTAGCTAATGCCTTGACGGTCCTGCAGCCTTTTTTAGCTATGCCAGACTGCAACTGAGCCATAATCAAAATCATAATCAAAATAAGTCTATTATTTTATTTAAACTAAATAAATGTATTATTTTTATTTATTATAGTTATTTATTATCTTACAAGATTTATCTTGTTAAATCAAACATTATTTGTATAAAAAATAAGTATAAAAATGTTGTGTCTTAGACCTCAGAGGGTTAATAAGTTTCTTTCATATTACTGTGTGTAAACCTCAAATCAAGTCTCTATCTATGTAGCATCTTTACTGCTAGTATATAACCGTGGCAGGGAAAAGTAATACTAACCAGTGATATTAAAACCTTAATAAAACCAATGAAAATGCAATCAAATGTGATGGATAAAATCAAACCTTGCCCTGCATAATTATCCTGTTTTATTCAAAAATATGTTAATTAGAAATGTTAACCGCATTGTGAATGCTGTTTCATGCAATTAAACAAATAAATTAAATAAATGGAACATTTAATGAAGTGTAGAGCGTGCATGATTGGCAAAGGTTCAAACTTTTCCCATATAATTTAGTGTAAGACGTTTGATGTGCTGTAATAATGCATAACAATCATAAAACCTGCAGCTCAGAACCTTTGTGGGGAAAACATATTTCAGCCTGACAGTTATTTCTCGGCACCATGCCTGATATGAGGCCCACCTCCAACAGGCTTTACATGGGTGTGCATTGACACCAGTCCCTCTTCAGATAGGATCTGTCTTTGTTTCTCAATGTTTTGAGTCCCTCATTGCAGTGCCAATAAGCACATATAGCAGCCTGGTGGATCTGTTTAATACACTTGGCTGACTTTGATAAAGCATTGCACAGAAAAGCCTGGCTCGCAACCCAGCTTTCTTCCCCCAGTTAAATTCATGATATGCCTATTCAGCGGAATTACAGCCGTGCTTTTAGGGCAAGAGAGACAGAAACATGGGGGAGAGAGAGAGGCAAGGGAGAGAGGCAGAGAGAGAGCCTTCGGCATCGTTCTCAGAATGTGACTTTAATGGTGTTGCAGCATGGTAAAATAAGCCCTGGCCTCTTTTCAAAGTTTACCCATAATGCTTTGCTCTCCAGCTACCATTGGCAAATTGGAATGCAGAACAGTGTAACGCTGTGACATAATAGATATTTAAATTGTTTTATATGTCTCTCTGTTTATGATGTTCAGACTAAAGAACTAAAGAAAACATATAGTAACACAGATACATTGGCAAATAAGCACAAATCTTTTCAAAGGCTATATGTATGAGCAACAGCTTGGTTATGGCCGAGTTAGATTCACAGGGAATGCGCACACTAATACAATGTATAGCTTGAATGCACTGTAAATTGCCTTGGATAGCACAATCTGTCAAATGCATAAATGTAAAACTATGTATGGGTGTTAGGTAGTGTGATTATCTTTTAAAGTACTTTAAAAAGCTGTTAAAGTAAACCAGCAATAGCTAAAACTAAGTGCAAAAGTGATGAAGAAGTTAACTCTCAAAATGTCCAGCCTTTTTGAGATTTAAATCCTACTTTCCTGTAGCTCAACTGGTAGAGCATTGCATTAGCAGTGCAAAGGTTGTGGGTTCAATCCCAGGGAGTGCAAGCACTGAGAAAAAAATATATATATTAAATTTACTAAAAGTTGCTTTGCATAAAAGTGTCTAGACATAAATAAAAAAGTCCTATTGAAAATGTTATTTTCAATAAATGAAAATGTCCTTAAATTGGACAACCAACCTTTAATATGGACTTGATTGTTCCCCTGTACATTAAACAGTGTTAACATTACAAACATAGCCCTGTGCATCCTTTGACAGAAATGATAAGTTAGAATCTGGCTGACACAATACTGAGAAATCATCTTCCAGGATTTTTGTTCATGATTAAAGCAAAAAATAATATTTGTCTTTTGCAAACGTTATTTCTGATTCTGAGAGCTGATTGGGTGAGAAGTGTCCAAATAATGGCAAAAGAGGACCAGGACAAGCAGTGAGACCCTTTGCTGTTTTGTATCCCTCCACTACAAAAACAATATCTCAAAGACATTATTGATTTATTGCTTGAACACATCTTTTCAACTACCAACTGCAGGTCCTGAATCTGTGACATGTGTAAGAGTTCCAAACTTAAACAATGATAAACTCCAAGTATCTACCCTCCAATATAAATGAGCTCAAGAAATAAATAATGAACTACACACAGTTTAGTTTAAACATTTTTTAGGTTGTAAATGAGGTTTTTTTGCCCACAGCGCATAAATAAAACATCATGATTATGGTAAAAAACAAAACTGCTTTACAGGCCAGTGTAAAAAGAAACAGATTGAATCAGCATAGTAGAGAAAATTGCCCATTATGTATTTGCACAATTTGTTAAACGTGTTTTGATTAATGATTCTTTAATGCTTGTGTGATCAGTAAAAATCAAAGCTTTCAAAATGGGCTTGTACAACTGAGCCAAAACTCAATATGGATCAAGCTCCATTAAATCTGAGAGATCCTACAACGGTTTGCTATTGCAAAAACAGAAGCTGCATTCAAATGCACAAGTAGTTTTTTCACTGTGTCATTTTGTATTCAGTTTCTGAAAACACACTCAGACTAATTTAAATATGTATGTAAATATGTATCTTCTCATTGAATTCTAATGGACGTCACAAACATTGTGTTCCTATGTGTGCGCTTGTGTGTGTACGTGAATGTGCTTTCACATCACAGGCTGTAAGTGGATGTGTTATCTCAGGTGTTTGTGCTGTGTATAGCACACAGAGCGGGTTAAATCGGGTCACCTGTGTGATGAGTAGATTTGTGTTTGTGTTTTCTGTGGTATTTCAAACTGAGGACCAAATGGCAAGACTGTATATGATTAAGAGATTAAACTTTTCATGATGGTCACACATAAATAAAATTAATTTACAGTAGCATTCATGCTAACAACGCTAACACTCATAAGCTTTTGCATGAAAAGCTTATAATTACATACAGTTTTCATTAGTGCAATTTAATATAAGTCTTGTATTTATATAAGCCATATTTTCATTTTTCAGACACAAAAAATATACCAGCAACAGTATTTGTACCAGGTGAGTTATTTTGCCCAAAAGTTTATTTTTTAAAGCAGCATACAATCTTATAAAATTTTAGAAAAGGAGTGTGAATCAGGTCAGTAAAAAAAATGAAAGTATTAAAAAATATTTTCATAAAGGTTGGAAGGAAAAACTATTTATCATTAGTGAGGAAATGGGAGGCAGGGTGTCTCTCATATCAGGTGTGAGTTCTATTAAATTACCATATTTATTTGTGTGTTATGCTCACAGAAGGATGTGACCTTGTGTCCAGAACAATGATCTGGAATAAACTATGCAGAATTCTCTTGCCAATTTTGGTTTCTGGTAACTGGTTAGTTTATTTTGCCAGAAGCTAATTTAAACAATGCTAAAATAATTCTGCAAAATCTTTTCTAAAAGCCAGAACACAGAGGCTGTGGTTCAACTAAAATAACCTTTAAGTCTTGACAGAACTGCTCTGCTATCACAAATTTAGAGGACTATCACTGAGATGGCCTTTCGCCTTTACCATTCAGTCATTCTAACTAATATATTCACCCCACACCGAGATCTTTATTTGCGTCACTTTAAACCCCTTGACATTTGTAACAATTTTTCTCACTTTCTCCACTAACCTACATTCGAAAATTAAAAACCTATAATTATCTTCAATTAACGAGTTGAGAGTAATCAGTGATTAAGGGAATAAAGTGACGGGGTGGAGGGACTATTTTCATTATAATTTCACTCTCCTTTTCTTAACTTTCACCTTTTATCATAGCTGGTGTTGGTATGGTGCAGCATTTTTAATTAACCTTGTAAGTGCGTGTTTGAGTGTTTCCTGTCTCTGGTGGCCGGAGCTGTCTGTAAACCTCATTACAAAACTGGTACTCTTCTGTGGCATGATGGGATTGGTGACAGATCCATCCACTGTGTATTCATTACACAGCCGCCGGGTGACCAGGAATCGACTACGCTAGCTTGAAGTAGAACGAGCTAAGCGGCAACGGAGGGCGTGTCAGGACACATACGGGTTAAAAACTTTAAATTCTTCAGGCAAGTTATCATTATTGCTTTTCAAAATATGCATGAACCTAAGAATACTAAAATAACAGTATTTATTTAAGACTCTAAGACTCTTTTTTTCAATGCAGGCACGGCGTGTGATACAGGAGCCATTCCTCTGTTCTCCATGTGTGCTGAGGATTAGCAGAGGCTGAAAAGGTCATGTTCACTTCCTGGCATTTCTGAGTTCGCTCAGATCCAGTAAGCTCAGATGCAATAACCTCTAGTGTTAAATGTCCATCCCCAAAGTCTCCTCTCACAACGCTTCAGGGTCTGGTTTCTGAAAGTGCCTGCAGGAATGCAATATTGTGACTATCAGAACCGTGTTTTTTGATTATCCAACTTTTATTTGAGTGCTTATGTGCTCAAGCCTATTAGCTTCTTACAGACTTCCTCCCTCACTATGTGTTTGGTTCTTGTTTTATTCATTTAGTATTATTGACAAATCATATTTAAATGTAGCAACTCAGTACAACTACTGCAACTGTTCTACTAATTATCATCAATAGTCTTGAAGGCATTTATATTAACCAAAGGACTTCAGGAATTGAATCTGGCTTGTGACTAAAAGACTTTAATCCATGATTTTTATTAATTTTTAATTCACGGGCTGACAGCAAAGAACAAACTCTTGCTTTTCTGACATGAAAGCAAAAATTGGATAACAAGATAAGTTCCAGCTACAGTGTTATTTGTAGCATCCTCAAAACACTGTGTATTGTGAATGTTGTGCAGAAAAATGTTTGTTAAAAGGAACAATTGATCATATGAATTTGAATCTGAATTCTGAGAAAAGCTTTCTTTGGTAATGCGGATGAGTGATTTGAAACCGATGCTGTAGCAAACATCAGTGTTGGAAAATGTCATATCTGTGATGCTATTTGGAAGACATTAAACCTAAATCAGTGATTCGATGGTCATGCAAATAAGAGCAGGGAGAAAACTTGCATGTTGTAGCTTATTAGTAGTACGCTGCTAGTACGCTGCTTTGCTTGTGTATAGGAATACTCAAATGGGTTTTGAATGGGTGTAATCTTATTAGGAAAATGATGTTCATGTAAACATGGTCATTATGTAGGACTGAAACGAAGAAAGTGACTTAAATGTGGACTTGCAGCCATTGAAAAGACAGCTTTGCAATTTAAGCAACAACAGATACATTTCAGCCACATGCCATTTAAAATTGTATAATGTATAAAATGTACTGCGTGTTTACCTCAGTATTCACCCCCTCTCCTGCTCTATATCTCTTTTGGCCTTGAACAGGAAGTTTACCTCGTGTGCCTGGCACAAAAGTCCTGGTTATGCAAGAAAAACATGAATCATTCATGCTTTAAGCCCAAGAGCTCCTGCTCTTAGCAGGCCATGACATCAGTAATGAAACCAACCACAATGACTCGCTCACACAGACACATTTTTCACAAATTACCTGCATTTCATGTCATTACGTGTTTTGACTGGGTTGTATGTTTAGTCCTGATGTGTAGCAAATTTTAAAGTAAACCATTCAGATATCTATATTGATCTAAATATATATTATAAGTTGAATAACCACAAATTAAAGTGTATGAATGATATTGCATTAACCTGCTAATGCAGATTAAATTGTGTATTATGTTGCATTTATAAAACATCCAACCAGGTGCCATTTTATTAACTAACCAAGGCCAGATTTTATTTGCATTTGGCACTTGAATGTTAATTTTAGACTGTGTGTATAAATAGTTTTGTGCTATATGAGACATACTACAGTAACAAACTGCCAGCGATCAACTGTGAAAGCTCTACAAGTCTGGCATCCTTTCCACCAATAATGTCCTGTAAACTGAGGGTGGGCTTGGGGGCAGATCCAGAGGTGTCCAGGCATAAATAAGGACTTGTTTGCAGGAGAGTGAGAAAGAGAGAGTGAAGGAAAAGGAAAACATGGAGAGTAAAAGAAGCTTACGGGAGCTACTGCTTCAGGCAATGCCTGCAGGCCAGGAGGTCTGAAGGGAGCGACTTAGTCTTTTACAAACAAACGCATGCGTGCACATAAACATAAACAAGCATGTAACACGCATGCTCAAAGACGCAGAAAACCAGCATTCATTAGCCCTGTTTCAATCTGTCAAAAGGACATTTGGAGCTATAACGTATAGGCAAACACGCTCGTACTTTCTGCAATCTCTAATCTCCATTTTATCACAATGAATAATGAAGCGCGCAGCGAAAATGCAGCAATTAGCTCAGTCGATTTGCACCGTGCAGCTGCAACAGACGCACTCTGCTCGAATATAAAACGCAGCTTTTAGAGACTTTTACAGTTCATGAAAATCCAATGCTTCACTGTGAGCGCACTGACAGGCAAACACACGCAGTCAGCACAGCAGTGTGAGCAATTCCTTTTAGAGAGAGAGAGAGAGAGAGAGAGAAAGAGAGAGAGAGAGAGATGCTTTTAATCTTTATAGCTATTGGCCAGAGGTCCACCTCTCGCTAGTTTTTGATGAGCACTCACTTATCGTTTCAAATTTGTTTACCAGCTGAAAAAGATGCCTTCTTGTATTTCTTTATTTTTGCTGTTTAGAATAGCTTTGCTGCTTAACCATGTCTCAGCATAATTGCTCTGATAATGAACTTGTGTGCATGACTGTTATATCAAGTATTTGCAAATTCTGGATATGAGGAATGACAGCATTAAAAGCTGGATAGGTTGCACGAATCACACACAACATAAAGGGAAGCTGATGGACGAAACACCTTATAGGTATATAAAACAGTTTTCAAACACAGAAAAAATCATTTTATGTACTCTGTACCTTACATCTAAGATGAAACAATGATTGCTATTGCTCCAGTCAGGCATTACAGCTCTGCAGTGTTTTGCAAAGTATGACAGTCTCATTTGCTTTCATTATGGAAAAAAAGTGGCCTGGATTGCTTTTTTATTGACTTTACTAAATACTACTTTACTCAAAACACAAGGTGTTTGAGCAGAATTTACAGCTTTTCATCTTAAGAAAACTCATTTCTAGTGTTTGGAACAACTGTCTGCTATTGAATTATTTTTTGAATGTTGTTTCCTGTTCTGTTTTCTGTATCCTCATGTCAACTGTGGCACTATATTTAGGTTTGAAATATGGTACTTGGACAGCCAGTCACAGCATTGGCTGTGGTGATATGTTATGGAAATATCGACACCATGTATTTTCTAACAAATAAATAAATATGCATTTATTTTTATAAGTCTCTGGTGTCTTTATATTGTGACAGTGCAAAGAGACAGGGATAATCAAAAAAGTTTGCACTTACTATGTATTTACTTAAATTACTTATTTAACTTTATTTACTATATACTATACATTTTAAATTTGTGGTTATATGTTCCTGTAGCTCAGCTGGTAAAGCATCATGTTAGCAGAGCAAATGTTGTGTGATTGTTACCTAGGGAACATATAATGATACAATGTATGGTTTGTATGCACTATAAATTGCCTTGAATTGAAAACTGTGGGCTGTGGGATTGATTTACAGTAGAGTCTATAAACAACTGTTTACAGTATGTTTGTTTGTTTAAACATGAAATAATACCAGTCTGAATCCTTCACATATTATACCCATTATATTAGTACACACAGTGCCATTTTGTCAAACAAACAAATAAATGCATACAGCCTCTTTTCCTTGACTGTGTCATACATTGTTGGGGTTGCATACAAACAGAAGTGCTTTTCAGGCCAGGGTTAGGGTTAGCATAACATTTAGCTTCTAGCTTTGCACATATCAGGGTTCCATGTTCAGGTCAGAAGCCATTGTACAGCAGTACTGCTTAAAGGTTTATAGCTGAACATGACAAAGCTACAGTGAATTATAGCTTTAATAACTATCACTGCCAAAAAAAACATATTTCAAAACCTAAAATATAGCATGTAATATTTAGTAAGGTGCCATGTGCAATGCTGTATTTTGTGACTGATGTCTCGATATTGATTTTACACAGTCTGATTATGCTTTAAAGATGTCAGACAGCAGCATTTTTCACCTGCTGTGGATGTCAATGATCCATTAAGCGCTAAATGATAAATTTGCTCATATCAGTAATTTTCATACTATCCCTCTATATCTAAGCATCTTTGCTCAGTGTTGGTTACTATGACTGGATAGAATGCAGGCATAATGTTCTAATATTATATTCATGTGCCATTGTAACTAGAAAGAGGTGATGGGTGATTACAGTTATTTGTAAATTTTGCGTGCTTTGCTTTATGGATTTTGTATGTTTTGTTTTCTTTGTGCTCTTTGTCTTGTCTACCAAGTGAACTTGCAAATAGTTACTGCCCCTTTGCTTTTTTTAGCAACAGTCAATAGGTCAATTTCTTCCCTGAGACACAATTTATTTTGCCTCTGTTCTTCAGTCAGCAATTGATACTGTTGTCAATTTGAGATACTTCTCCCCCGTGCAAACAGCTTTTCTTGTACAACAAGAAAAACCTGTGAAAGCAGCACTGACAAAGTACACTTTGACTGGTTGCTCTCCTGACATATATTCAGATTACCAGACATGAGCTAGTGTCTCCACTTTGGAAATTGCTACATTGCCTGAAAATGTGACAAGTGCAAACGGTTCGAGAAGCATGTCATGCTTTTACATAAAAGTGAAAAATACACAGTTTATCTTTGTCATATTAAGTTTGCGGAACTGAAGTGGCGTGCAAAGGTGCGATATTTGCGTGAGGGTGATACAACAGAAGATTTTTTGATTTACCTGAGAAAGATGCTGATGAGGCAGAGCCATTTTATTCACTCTTTATTTCAGAGTATTAATTCCAAAAGCCGGTGTCTGCTGTCTCATTGACTCGTTTAATGTGTCTCGTCTGATCATTTAACTGGTTATTGCAGACTGGTTTTGAGCACATTAATGTAATGAAGATGATATCAATTACTTGCATTTTCTGACATTATTATAAATGATCATTACAAAATCAAATACAGAATATTTGAAACCTCACGCTGCTCCATCTGAGCGTGAACAAAATGGATCCTAACACTCATTTTCATCAATAGTTAATTATGAAAAATAGACATTTTATTAGTTTAAGAGGCGTCCGTGGCCTTCAATGTCTTCATAATAAAGCCCACACAGACACAGATGTGGCGTAAACACACTTGTGCGCACACACGCTTTTCGCTTCCAGGTTCAGTGAGATTAAACAGGAGAGAGACACACTTCAGCAGAATCCTGGGAGGAAGCGATATATTACTTCTCTCTGCTTTCCCAATATGAGACAATAAAAGCCTGGTGTGCTCTGCAGTTTCCAGAGCTTATTTCAACCCTGAGGAACTCTGGTTCCAGCCTCAGACTCTGTCTGGCTGAGATGAAGTACAGAACTCGCATCTCACTCCAGAAACATTGTTAGAGAAGAAGAAAAGTATCCATAGAAAGTTTGAAAGTGCTAAAATAACTAATATTACACTGTTGCTGAAGCTCCACAGAACTGGAAGCGGGAAATTGCAATCAATAGTTTTATCTTCCCTGCTGTCCTAAATATTCATAATACTGATCTTTACTGTGCTGATTTTCCCATACAATAAAGCTTGTGAATGCAATAGCCTCTGATGCAAAATAAAATAAAGGCATATTTTAGCATATAAGATCCTCCAGGAATCTAAATAATAAATGAGTCACTTTTTGTGCTGTACATTAAAGAATTAAAGAAGGCTGGGATATATGGTGTTACAAAGTGTGTTACAATATCCGAGTTAAACTGAATACTGAAACTGAGAAATATATACTGCAATTCACTTACTGACCAACAGGGGTCAACACAAGACCCGCAGCGCAGAGTAACTTGTGTTATGAACTGCCAAACTGTTCTGGCAGACTCTTTTATTTCTTTAGGAACAGAGAAACAAAAGCTATATTCGGAATGTGATACTAGCTTACAACTGACTGTTAAACACTCTGTGCACTTTTTTAAATAATATAGATACAGGCATTATTCCAAACATGGCAATTCAAGAGTGGAATGTCACATTATTGTCACCTGATCACATTTCATGTGAGTAATTTTCATGTAAAATATTTATCAGGGTTGAAAGGTGTCTGTTTTATTATCACAGCTATGTCATTCTCCTTAATTTCCATATATAGGAGGAGCAATAAATGGGGTGATATGATGATTTTGTAAATTATGCTACTGTATATCTCTGACCACATTAAAGGGTGCATTTCTGTTTACTAGTAAACAGTTGCCCTTTAGAATTTAAATGACACACATTCCCACAATAATGTGAAAGGAAAAATCATACAATTTCAAAAGAACAAAGAATTTGGTTGCTCTCTCTTTTTACTCCCTCTCTCGCCCTCTCTCTCTCTCTCTTACTCTCTGTGTTTCTCGATACTCCCGAAACCCTTTAGTCATTTTCGGCCCACACATGAAAACCACAGAGTCTGGTTTCATTGCCCCCAGAGCTCCAAACCTGAGACGCCTTAGACCCTACAAAGCACATTAAGACTGTCACCATGCCAGCTTTTGTCAAACCACGAAATTAAAGAGAGTGTTATATCTCCAGATACCCTTACATCCGAGACAAGACGAAACTCTCAGAGCACATTTTTGTGCGCCGTCGTGAGATGGAGAAGAGGGGACTGAATGCAAAAGCGTTACGTTTGAAAGCAATACAGTAAAAGTGATTTTGTATTCTGCCATTGGCAGTGGAGTTAACACAGAGCTCATTTAGCTAATAGCGCAGCTCTGTCACAAATGGCATTATGTCAGACTGTTTCGCTGTCTTTCGCCACACGAAGCTGCAAACTGATATACGCGGTGATCTTCAGGCAATATGCTGCCGCATGTTGGCCGTCAATTTCCTCTCTGTGTATGATTATTCACCAGCATCAAACAGGTGCAGCCACGCTCTGGCAAATATCAAGTGAGAAAGAAAGACTGTCCTACCCCAGGGCCCCTCCCTCCCGTTGCAGGCAGCCTGTCCAACGTAATAAAATCTGCTGACAGCAAATTGCTCACCTGCACATTTGAGGGGAAAAAGTACAATTTCAAAATGTCTCCCATATGGCACAGACAGGTGTCTGTAAGTGCCCCACACAGTGGCGCGAATGTTGGTGCAGATGCCACCAAGAAAAGTTTCTCTGGTCAAAGGACAGAAAGAGAGAAAGTTCTCATGATGTCTCATGACGGCTGTCTCATGATGTCATTTTGACCACCTGCATGTAAAATTATGTGTCCAAAATATTCAGTGATATAATATGAGAGATGCTGGGGATAATAATATGTGTCAGATTATTTAATACTAGAATAAACAGGGCCTGTAAGATTATTAACCTCCTTAGAATATTTAATGTATTTAGTATTTATTAGAATGTATTGCCTTTTTGAAACTGATACAAATTTCTACATCAATACATCAATACACATTTCTACAAATGTAAAGTTGTCTACAACTTTCTCTTCTTCCAGTAGCACTGAAGGTTTCCTTTAAAGAGGCAGAACAGCTTTTGCTGGGTCAGGACATTGGACATGGACATTGTGAGTAGACAGCCTTTTTAAGTGAACCTATAAATTTTCAAATGGATCGAACTTTGGACTCTGATTTAGCCACTCCAGGACATTTTTAAAACCATTCCAATGCAGCTTTGGCTTCATGCTTGGGGGCATTGTCTTGATAGAAAACAAATCTCCTCAAAAGTCGCAGATTTTTCATTATGATTTTCTGTATTTATTTTACCCTCATGAGCCTTTCAGGGCCAACAGCAAAGGAGATTCTCCACAGCATGTTGTCAGTGCCATGTTTCATGCTAGGGTAGTATTTCTGAAGATGAACAGAACTTGACTTATGCCAACCATAATTTTTAGTCTGATGGCCAAAAGTCAAATTTTGGTCTCATCAGACCATAGAACTTTCTGCTAGCTGGCTTCAGAGTCTCCCAAAGGCTTTTTGGCAAACTGCAGCCGAGATGTCATGTGACATTTTTTTAACACTGTCTTTCTCTTGCCACCTTCCCACAATTCTGTGACTGGTGAAGCACTTGGGTAACAGTAGTTGTATGTGCAGTCTCAGCCACTGAAGCTTGTAGCTCTTTCACAGTTGTCAGTGATCTCTCAGTGGCCTTCCTCAGCAATATCTTCCTACACAGTCACACAGATGACCTGCTCTAGGTTTAGCTAGACTGTGCCACACTCTTTTCATTCCATACTTATTGACTTAACTGTTATCCAAAGTATTTAATGACTTTTTTTTCCATCCTGGGCCCTGTGCTTTTCAGTTACGTTTTTGCAGATTTGATAGTTTATTTTTTCATAAACCATCAAGTGTTTAAGTGAAAAAATTAAGTGTTTATTCTTTCATGCTGTGAGCCACAAAGTTCGACCATCTAGACAGTGGTGTATTTATACTACAATTGACTGCACACGTCAGCTATTTATAGAATGTCCAAATGCGGTTTCTGAAATAATCTTGGATTTTATATTTGTTTTACTGCAGAAATTCTCAGTTGAAAAGCTCAAATTAGGCCCACTGTGAATCAATGCACTAACTAGGGCAGTGTATCGTATATACAAAATAGACCTAAATACATGGTCAACACCATGTGTTCTTTTAAGCACTTATTGTGTCTTAAATTTCTATACATTTTGTGACACGTCAACATTAATTAGCAGGATTTTAAAGTAGGACAGTTTAATTGTTTCTGTAAAAGATGATTGCGCTACTAGCAATGAAGCAATGAGGTTTTAGCATCACCAAAACCTCACCAAAGATACAAAGCAAAAAAGTGGTTGGAACAGCACGTTGTAGATCTTGGACATCCAGTCCTGCTTCTGGAACTTTCTGCAGTTTCAACTCTAATCAAATGCATCTGAACTGGCTAATAAAAGCTTTCGGGTTCACTTGAAAATTACAAGCAGGTGTGCCAGAACCAGGCTGGGACAGAATTGCATTTTCAGCATGTCTGGACTGTCCTGTTCATTCTGAAGTAATTCATGAGAGCTAAATAGCCAATACCGGGTTTTTAGCGATGAACTTATTCTGCATAATCTTTCTTAAATGAAACCATCCGCCTGATTCTTTCTAGTGCCATTTTATGCTCATTTCCATGACAGTTAAGATAATGAGCACAAGCAATGCTAACCGTAAACTTCTGCAGTCCAAATAAATAAAAACATCAGTCATTTGATGGCAAGATGTTGGGATAGACTGATTTGAAGACACTTAAATACATCCTCAATATATAAATGAAGCATCAGCGTCCCTTAATTACATAAACCTCATCCGCTTTTAATTAGCTGTGCTTCATACTAAACTCAATCAATCAGTCACGTATTATTAAAGTTTGGCAGAGTTGGGAATGGAAATAATTAAACAGCACACAGACAAACAAAATACCAAAGAAAAATGCCTGATGGACATTTATTTACTTATTTTTAGGTAAATATAAATTAAATGAATACAACCTTTGTCACTCTCTTTGTGACTTTACAGAGTTTAACTTCAACTCAACGTGGTGACAAGTTAGAAAATGAAAACTTTTATGCTTTAATTGCGCTTAATTGGCTCAGGGTGACAGATTCTAATTATTCATTTAAAAGTGTTAACCACTCATAATGCATATAAACTTCACAGCAGTTTACTGAACACCTACCAGTGTCCTTAATGACTGACACATCGGACTGAAATAGAATTTAGATAAATAACAAATTAGCTCTCTTTCGCCAATGACCAAAATATTGCTCAGTGCCCATTTTGCACGGCTGATGAGAAGCACTTTTTCCCCGTAATCCCGTAATAAATCTGTGATTTTTTTTTTTATCTCAGCTGCTGCCAAAAATGTTCTGGCAATCTGCATATTGTTACTGTCACAGTATTGCACAGCCATATCCCTGCTTCATTATTTCACTTAGTCAAAGCTCCCCCCATGCGTCAGCCAGCGCCAAAGTTATACAGGCATTTTAATGAATTGTCAGCAGCTAATATTCAGAATATATTGAGCCTGCAGATCGCTCATACAAAAGGACCTAATTAACAACAGGTCCAATCTCTCGTGTAAATCTGTCATTTACCTCTGCAGCTTTCATTGACTGATTGTGCATGTGAGATGATTGATTGACCGTCAAACGGTGGACTTTGCTATTATTTGACTTCTAAATGGAATAGCCGTGTATTTACCACTGCAAGGCACAGCATCAGCCGTTCCAGCACTAATGAGAACACAAGTATATTATTACATTACATGATAATGGAACATCAGTGCCTTTGTAAAGTAATCTAACCTTTAGATATCTCCACAATTCCAATTTCAGGTTCCCTTAGAACACAATATAGATAAACAAGACTCACCCTAAGGGTAAGGTTGTACTAAAGCAGAGAAAACTCAGCAGTGAATCATGAAGAAACAGTTTAAACTTCATGTAATTCTCTCCTTACATTCTCAATGACAGAATTAAATGCATGTATCTGACTTTAACAGTTGTCAGCTTCTAACTTATACATGTTTTGTATATATATATATGTATATATATACACATACATACATACGTATACATACATTGAGATATATATGTGTATATGTATATTTACATTTACATTTATGAATTTGGCAGATGCTTTTATCCAAAGCGACTTACAGTGAATTCAAGTTATACATTTTTATCAGTACATGTGGTCCTGAGATCGAACCCACAACCTTTGCGCTTCCAGCGCAATTATATATATTATTATAAAATAATTATTATAAAATATTTTATTATAAAATATCTCAATGACACAATTAAATGTGTTAAATGTGTTGTATGTGTGTATAATTAAATGTATTTGTACCTACTAAATCAGTGTTTTAAATATACATACATACATACATATATATATATAGATATATAGATATATATATTTAAAACACTGAACTATAAATTTAATTATATATAATTATTTAAATAGAACATTAAAACAGACTAAAACCAAGAACCATTTAAAATTCTAGATGATCTTTAACTTAGACAAATTAATGTTTACTTAAAGTAAAAGTCAACTAATTAGTATAAATATTTCACTGTGATGTTTATCTGTCCGTATGCCATTAAATTAGCAGAAAATAACCTACTAAACAGAACAATAGGTGAAGAGTCTTCACCAGTCAGTGTCCCACTGAAGGATGTTAGTTACAGCCGCCATAGACTTGCTGGAGTCTTTTGTCAGATGATGACTGAATAAAGGTAGATGAGTATGAAAGCTAGGCCAGGGTTGTAGGGGAAGGTCACCCCATAAAAAGGAGGAGAGTAGGCTTTAAATCACTTCCTCATCGTTGCCTGTCTTTTATACCACATCCTTGGAGGTCATCAAGCGAATGCGGACGGCTGTCTCATAACTAATGAATATCATTCCAGCATCCTCTACTCCAGTGAAGCATCTTCACACTGCTGGCTCTGAATGGAAGGTCAAGCAGCATATCACAGAAGATAAGACCCTGCGATTGCAGGTGGAAAACAGATACATAGAGAGAGAAAGAGAGAGAGAGAGAAACAATGGGGACAGAAAGAATCAGAGAAGCCCAGGGTTGCTCTGCTAATAAGCCATGGTTTGATTTCACATGGGTCAGGGTCATACCATGCTCCTTTTAAAGTAAAATAAGGAGGCAGTAGTCGGATCTCTGTATTTTCATGCCAGAACTATTCATTTAAAAGCAGAAGAAGAAATAACAGAGGTCCGATCGCTCTCATCTACGCACAGCTAAAAGCAGAGCTGGCAAAATAAGATGTACTTGGACTTTGGCACCCGTGACTTCTTGGTCTAGTGAGAAATAGAATGACTGTGGTTGACCTCTGCGAATGGCTTCACAGTAAAATCTTCACATTACTGAATTAACCCCAGTAGGTGTGATATTTCCTCTCTGCCAGACATTTTAGCCCAACCCTGACCGCAATCAACTGCAGAATTTTTCATTTCAGTACAAAATGTAATTCAGGGCTTTTTTAAATACGATTTCTTACAATACCGATGTAGACAGATACGAGAAGGGCTAAAACAGATTTACAGAGATGATGTGCTGCCACATGCTGTAATTTTAACAACCAACTCCCTTATGTTGTACTGCGTGCAAGCTCAGTCGCTAATCGTTTCCTGTTAATGAACCTGTGGTTTGGGGTAGCAAGTCTGAACATGTCAACAAAAAAATGCTAGTATGATTTTCCAAGCAGAAACATATAAACCCTTGGGAGAAGGTGGAGATGACTGAGACTCCAGAGAGATAAAATGATCACAGCTGTGTGTGGAGGAACAATGTAAAAGCTCTGTGTATGTTCACACACTGTCTGTCTGTTTCTCTGCTTCTGTCCCTAAACATTCTAGAAGGTTCTAATTAAAGGAACATCTGAATGACTTATTTTAAAAATTAAAATGTTAACATTTGTTCCTCATCATGTCATTTCTGCCTCATATTGTTTTTCTTCTGTCAAACATAAGGGTCAGTGTGTCTCAGAAGGTCTTTTTGATAAAAGAAAATAATATAAATTAATTAATTAATAAAACAATCTATCAATAATAAATTGTTTCTCATACAAGGTAATTGTAAAGCCGGGCACACTGTAATATTTTTATTAGTACTTCAACATTGATGCTTGTCAGACTGTACAAGCATGATGCCAGTTAGAAGTCATGTCACACTGTGTGATATCAGTTGTCATTAATGTCACATTGTACAATATTGTCAGGATTTGAAAAATAACAGACCTCAAGTGAGCTGCATAACACCGTGGCTAGCAATGAAAAACTACCTAGCATAAATTTTGATCCTACTGCTTTTTAATTTGACTGTCACAGAAGGTCACAATGCAAGTAAGTGTTTCAGATTTTCTGACACTGACAGAATTTCATCAGAGGAAAAATGGATTTAAAATAATTAAAAAAACCCGTTCATTTTCATTAAATGAAAAAGTGTTCATTTTTGAGCAAAATGCTTCTTTGACTACACCTCAAAGTCTCTGCCTCTTGCTCTTCTCTCTCAGCTTTTCCATTCTCATGTCTGTAAACACCTTGACAGTCTATTTCCCAATGCACAACAACTGAGAGACAAATCGCATTACTCACACTTTGCTTTGCCAGAGACTCCCACTGTCAGGTTGAAGCTAATGGAACTCGATTTGCAGGGGTCTGGCAAAAGCCACAGAATGACAGCCAACAGAGGGTCAAGATGGAGATGGAGTGAACGTGTTTGGGAAGGGATCGGAGAAGGAGGATTGGGTGGCAGGAGTTTCTTTAATGCCCCAGCGCTGAGTGGATGATGGCAGGCTGAGTCTGTCTTTAGCTCTGTGCCTGCAGTGTGATTGATATGAAAAGAACTCTAGAAGCTCCACGGGGGCAACTCCCCCTGCCCTCACCCACACGACATGCACCGCTTCCCCCCTGCAGTCAGCCGGGCTGCCCCCTCCGGTCGACAGTGATGGAGAGGAAGGGTTGGCGCAGGGCGCAGGGGGATGATGGCAGGGCATTACGGCACGGCCCCTCAGGACAGACCTCCCTCCACCCTCCATCGCAGCAGGCTTTCTACTCACCTCATCATTCCATCTCTCTATCTACTCATCTGTCCATCCATCATGTCATACAGGGCTTTGCAAAACGACTGCTTGGAATTACGATGTGGAAATGATTCTCCAACAGATCACAGTCATTATAGTCATCATTAGGATGATTTAACATGAATATAGTGTTTTTATTCAGTACCATTATCAAGAATATGCATGAGACTGACTATAAGCAGGGGTTAAATGGGGATTACACAAGTCAGGGGGCCTGAAATCTGTTGTTGAATCTGGTGCCATTGAGGCAAGATATGTCATGACTCACATCCAAGCATTGTTCAACCCCATATCTACAAGGAAGAATAATTGCTGACATTGGAACCATTTTGTGTCACTTTTCTAGACAAAAAAATAAAACACATAAAAGTAAATAAAAATGAAACACATACAGTAAATATGTTTTTATCAGCTCATTGTAACCTATGGTGTTCATTTTTTCTTTAGACAGTTGCTTTCAATACAAGTTTTTATAAACCAAACTAAAGTGATATTAAATTTCAGCATTTAACATTAAATTAAATCTGATGTCATTATGTAAATAACTGCACACAGGAAATATAAAAAATTGACAAAAAACTACCAACATTTAAACATTTTTTTAATTCTAAGATGGTGAAAGTTCTTTCCCGATCCAGTTCCAGTCCAATTTAGCAACTGGCCATGACATCATGCTTTTACAACATATCCCCTACATGGAAAACCGCAGATGAATTCTCCTCATGTTTTCCCTACTATATGTGGGACTTCTTGCATCAGCAAAGGGAAGGTTGGGATAGCTGGAGATTTAAAATGCAAGCACTGTTCCTTATCATCATACAGAGATGTGCACCAGTGAGCTAATCTTATTTTAACATTACATACAGTGCCTGCAGTTATGTGCCTTCCACATGCAATCGCAAAGTGAAAGAGAGGTGCAGTCAGCCTTAACAGAGAG
>JBAJNP010001243.1:43197-65680 GCA_036877545.1 Yasuhikotakia modesta
AAATAGATAGTTCAGTCCTATAATATACACAAGCTTTGAGTGATTACCATTAACATTTATGCACATACATTTTGCCTCTTAGTTCAGCGGCTGACCTTCTGTCTCAGTCATTATGGCGGCACACTGAGAAACACAGGGATTCTCCAGCAGGTTGTCCTTTTAAAGAATATTCATAGCCTTGGCATTTTCCTCAGAGGAACACGTGCTGTCAATGCATGGTGGATCTGGAATTTTCTATGCACAAAAAGCGTATTCTCTTGTGACTGGGTCAATAAACGTAAAATGGGTCATTTCTATGCCACATATCACTGAATATAATGGCAGTTTAAATAAAGGCCATTTAAAAACATTTTACCTTCATTTTTACATTAGAACTTGTAGTTTAAGATGGTGTTTCCCTGAGGTTACACTGGACTGGAAAGATCTGGTAAAGAGTACATTCACTAAATGTATGTGTTGAAAAAAAGACCTGGACTGGACTACAACCAGAATGCAATAGACTCACACTCTTTTATTTTAATCAAAGACGCCATTATAGATCTTTTAAATCTTTAGGCTTAAGATGTGATCACAAACACTTTCCACTTTCTTCCTAACACAACACTCTTGCTGTGCAAATTCAGATCCAGTGCTGTTTTTAATCTTTCTCTCAATCCTCTCCTCCCAAGCCATCCTATCTTTTCTCTCGCTCACATATTCAGCCATCCTCAGACCGCCTGACTGCCAGCAGGTGAGGGCTTATTTCAAAACCCCCATCATTAGACACTTCATTTGCCTGCATGGCAAGCCAATATTTACAGTTGGTGGGGGCAGCCACTGTGCTGCAGAGTAAAACCTCTGCTCCATCAGCCTGGAGGCTGATAACACTGACCCTCAGTCAAGCACCTCCGGGAGCCGTGCTCAGTAAATCCTCCTCACGCACACACCAGTGAAGGAAGACATGAGAGAGAGATCTTGAGTAAACAACCTTTGACAAAGGTTCAGCTATACAGGTTAAACTGCCAGTGAAATGCAGTGAATATGTCTAATTTTAACTGATTTACTGCTTATCAGGCAGAACCCAAAGTGGAGACACTTTATTAAAGTGATTGGCACCCACAGAACTGCACTTTTATTAACTTTTATTGGTGACACACCCAGTTTACTTCATTGACCTGTTCTAATGAGCTGATCATTTGAATCAGGTGTGTTAAATAAGGGACAAATACTCTGATAATCACATGTGTGATAATCATTGAAGCATATGTTTGGACAGCATTGGTCTGTTAAGAAATCTGGTGGGGTTAAATGGGCTTTAATATAGCAGCAAACAAATGCCAAACAAGCTACAAGAAACATTAGGAAAGTTAGGAAGTACAATGAAAAACACAAGTTCAGTAGCATTTTGGCAACAAAGACATGCTGAATCAGGAGGTTCACTAGTTATTTGTAAGATGCTACAATGGTGTTCCCTAAAGAGTGAATTTGAAAGCAGAAACACGTTTTCAAAGCACTTCCCCTGATTAAATATAAAAAGAAACTTGTTTAATCAAAGCTTTTTAAAACCAGTAGCAATTCATGAAGGAAACGTTTTTTTACAGAATGTTTTTTATTGTAAAGCTATAAGGAAGGAGTACTTACAAGATAGTATTTCTTTGATTTGCTCAGCAAAAATAAAAGACAATAGTTTTTTTTTCATTTTTTTCTTCCTTTGTGTTTAACATGCGGTTATTGATAAGAAACATAATGGAACAAATAAGGGCTAAAACTCTTCAAAGCCACTGTTTTGCAAATAACACAAAACTAAGGAAAAAATAAGACTTATTAAAAGGAGACAGTAAAACTTTAAAATAGACTAGAAGCCAGTGAATGGTTACCGATGACAGCTTAGACACGGGTACGCAAATTTTCCGCACCCAACACCCCAAACACTCTCATACTAACATATTCTACTTTGAAAAATATTTTACAATTTAGATTTGTCTTTCAACATGTTCTTTTTTTTGTACTCATTTTAAAAAGCCACATTATTAGCATGTACATAAAACTGTACAAAGAAAACAAGGCATCACAAGCATTTTGATATAAATATAACCAACACTTAGGCTACAAACTTCCTGTAATGATCTATTTAAACAGTGGCTGTACTTAGTGTAGATTTTTTAATAATAAAATCATTTGAAGGCAGACACATCACTGAAGTGTTCTCAGTTATTTCGGAGCCAAAGTGAAACCACACAGTCATGGCTTTGCGAAACAACGACTGATTTTTAAACTTTTACCGGAGAGGAATTACACCTTTTGCTCTCTGCTTCTACTGTGTCTACAGATGCATGGAGACACTGCAACATTGTGATATGTTTGTTTATGACTCCAAATATCTGGACAAATGCAGTAGGTAGCTCTCCGCCAGTACGAGTCCACGTCACACAAAAAATTGATTCATAAGTCACATTGTATTTGATTGATTTCTATGTAATGAAATATACAATTCAGTACAAATGAAATACAACTTACATGAAGATGAAATTGAACATCAGTCATCAGCAGGCTCAGGAACTCTGCAGATGTTTCTCCATGGAGCTTTTAGCTACCGAATAAGATTGAACAATTTAAGTCTTTAACACATACCATGTTTAAATCCAATGCACACAATTACAAAGATTAGCCTTCAAACTCAGCACAGATAAATATGGAAAAGCCTGCAGATACTGTCTGAACAAGTTAAGAGGTGGAGAAAGATTAAAGAAAACAAATACTGGCAAATACTATGACACTTGTAAAAACAAAATTAAATAAGGTGATTGTTCACATTCTGTGCTGTTGCTGTTGTTGTTGGGCCTCATTAAAAAAAACAATCAGTAAATTTGCATGTAATGAACCAATGGCTGTTGTGAATTTTGCTTTAAGACATTAAAACAGTATATAAGAGAAAGAAAAATCAGTTTTATCAGGAAAGCATGGAATGTATAATTGATAAAAGCTTATAAAAGTAAATGCTAGGAAAATGCTAGGTAAATAAAAAATAATTTACCCCTAACAATAAACTTAACAATAGCTTTAAAAAATAATGAAAACTTAATCATACATTTGTGAGCGACATTTAACATTGTGCTACCTTAGAATTATAAGGTTCTTTTTGCATTTTGACCAGATTGCATTGTATATACCGAAACATTTTACCAGACTTTTTTTGTTTTTCAAATGAAACACCCAAAATGGATTAAAAAAATTAAAATCATTTAATAGTGGTAATAAGTTATTATTAGAATATCTTACAGTTATTAGAGTAAGAATATGTCAATAATTCAATTTTGACAAAAATGTCAGATAGAACCTTACAATTTTAGGGTTGTGATTGGTCACAATTTTTTTCAATGCCAGACACAGCATCCCACAGCAGACTGAAATATATTGGAGCCAAATAATAGAACAACAGCTACGATTTCAGAATGATAAAAGGCTATGCCAGTCTCCTTATACAATTTTCTCTCTTGCTTGCATTTTTAGCCCTACCAAAGATTGCTATGCCCAGTGTGTAAGACAAGTTTTTTGTCATTATTTTCCATCAAATTTTCTGCGCTAGTGTCCAATGTTTCACACAGCAAGACCCAATTTCTTTATTGAGAAGCCATGACACAATTTTGGGCATTGCAAACATGTCACACTTGACAATTTCTTGCTTTAAAGGCAGTGAGCAATTCTCTCCATGCATCTACACAGTTACACAGGTGTGCTAAGAAGCACACATTCACACACTGGTGTGCTAAGATGCACACAGTCACACACTGGTGTGTGCTAAGATGCACACAGTCACACACTGGTGTGCACACACACACACTTAGAGCGATTTGACCTAGCAGTATCTGTGACAGTTGCTCTCCGGGGATAAACTCCAGGTTTTCCCAGTGGGAGCGAGAGACTGTCTAACTGTCATGCAGCGTTTGGGCTCATATAACTCAAGCATCCTCTGTTTGTCATGGAAGAAAACAGCTATAAGGTCTGTTGTAGTTGCAATGATTAACAGAATGGGAAGACAATCACCCACATGTGAACGGGAAAGAAAACCAAACACGTTTTTAAGAGCACAGCAAAATCAGTGAGTGAGAGATGATGTGCTAAAACTGACACACAGTTGTTTGTTTGTTTTATGATGACAAACTTGGCTACAGATGTTTGTTTGAAGGTAAAGAGTGGGCACGTCACAACCAAAGACCCAGTCACCAGTAAAATGTCTCCTCCAGTCTGGTCAAAGCTGTGACAAACTATAGATGTTTGTTTGAAGGTGAAGATGGGGCATGTACCGACCAAAGATCCAGTCACCAAGAAAAATGTCTTGTTTACCTCAGCAGGACCTTTATAGCAGTCTACAAGCTTTCAAGTACTCAAACAAGAGGTCGATCGAGAACCTAATGAACTGGCACACATGAAAGGAAACACATTGTCTGAAGTGTCACATCAAACATAGCCCTCACCTGAGACACTAGCCTTTGTGTTGGGTTATTTTGTCCACTTTTAATTACAAATACGACCATTTTTAGCAAAATTAAACCAAAAGCACATGGCTTAGTTGCTCCCTGTGTGCTGGTAAATTGTAAGTGTTGCATCAACACCTATAGATTTAACAGCCAAATCTGCCTTCACTTTACTAGAGGTGAAAAGTCAGTTTTAAGTGGTGGCTAACTGTGTGGCAGGTTGTAAATTATAGTGCATTTGTTGGTAGCTTGAGCCTCATTATAGATTTTGATGACCTGCACTGCAACAATTCAATCCAAGCTGCTGTCATCTGCCGTTAATAACTGCCATAAATGAACTTCCTGTAAACTCTTTCTAAAAGGCCATGCAAATAATGGCATGTAACAAAACTGCACCAGCTGGGCAGATGCCATGTTCACTTGAAATTGACTAGAAAACTAAACTGTGTTTCTAAGTTCACTGAGCGCTCTTACAAAACGTCTATAATGAGTCTATTGGGTTGTGGAACACAACTTGAATGTGGTGAACAAATATTTTTGAAGAGAACTTTCTGCTGTCACTACTTCTAAACTTTTGCACCTCTTGTGAGTGTTCATTTTGACAGGGTCAGACCCACCAAAGAGCAAGAAATCTCTGACACAACCACAGATCTACACAAAAGAGTTTGACATGTCTGAATACGAGTAGGCTACTGCACAGCACGTGGACAGTTCTGCATTTTTCTTGTGACTGTGATGAAAAGTTGGCGTTCCTCTCTAAGGATGAGATGGTTGAACGAAGGTCTCCCAGAATCACAGCCTGGAGGGCAACTCATCTAGGCATTGGCTCCTTTTAGGTCTCACTAGTCGTCTGATCAACGTCACTGGGAGAGCCAGTTATGCCACCGTTGTGTCTCCGTTAGGAACCAATGAAGCTTGTCATGCGGCAACTTTTCAAAATAACATATTATACAAATCTGCTCTAATCCATATAAGTTTTTCCCGTTGCATTTTGATTGAATTCTGTAACCGCTTCAGTCCCATGTAGACAGATGGCGAGGCTCCTTCTGTGGATTATCTTAAGCATTCAAAACTGTTGTCCTTTCAGTGACAGGGAGGCAAATGTACCTTCTGCTATCAACAAGTTCTGTACAAAAGTTCTGTACGGCTAAATTGTTGGGAGGCAAACAGCAATGGTTCCCCTAGGTGTGTACTATTTACATCGCTGTACAATTAATAAAAGAGCTTCCTATGAAATAAAACAAATGTAAGAAACATTTACCCTTCAGTGATTAAGGAATGCTGAATGTTTTCTATTCAGTAAAGCGTGTGTGTGTCACAAATGTATTTCCCTCACCAGCATTTGGCTTGCCAGTTCATCTGGAGTACCCTGCTCAATAGTGTTCAGTAGGGATACACACACTTACACACATAATTAAAAGAAAAAACATGGTACTTTTTGTATGTGTACATCAGCGTATATGATAGATAAGCATTACTACAGTCTGATCAGAAGGAATATATATGTATATAAAATCAGCAAAAGAATCAGAATAAAATAGGAATTTACCATTGACATTAAATTATCACAAAGTTCACTTAAAAATTGTTCTACATTCTTTCATTAGGAGTTTAGGTGGGGGTTGTGGTCTTCATTTATATTCACAAAATTGTTTTCTCATTTTCTTCTTATTCTCTTATTCTCTTCATATCGTTCTGTTTGGCTTCCAGAGCCTCTAACAATATGCAGGGTTATATAAACCCCCGAAGGGTTTTGAAGAAGGACTCTAGCTGTGTTGTGTCAGCCATTAGGCCCATAGCTGAGGAAACCAGAGATGCATGTTCAAACGATATGTGTAAATTGGGGTCTGGTGTTGTAGGAGATCTTGCAGGCGTTTCGACAATGAGGCTTTTTATCCTCTCACAGGCATTGCTGATCACAAGTAAATTGGATCAAGTGTAGAACGGAACCCAGGCAGACAACAGGTGTGTTACAGGTAGATTTCTCTTTTGGAACCTTGGCTTGAGGGTGTAGTGGCAGAGGCGTAGTCGGCTGTCTGACTCAGGGGTATCTCCTCCAGGGGGCAGTCCTTGCCGCCATCGCCGCCTGTGGAATAGGCACTGGTGTAGGGCGGCAAAAAGCGGATACTGGCCACTTTGTTGCCCCCACCTCCACTTCGTTCTTCTCCCATGGGCTTGGAGCTGCTGTCGGCCATCAAACGCTCCTGACCCTCCCTCTCTTGGTAAGGCACAAAGGTGGAAAGCTTCGGCCCACTCTTGGAACTCTTGGTACGGTTGGGTGAGGGCTGTCCGGGCATCCAGCAGGAATCTGAGTGGCCATATTCTGTACACTCCCGTGTACATTTTCCTGTCATGGCAACGTCAGGTAGAGGCCTCAGATCTGAAAAAAAGTAAAGGGAGAGAAAATTAATAATAACCTCTAATAATTCTTTCATTTAGAAGATAGACAGTACCTTTTAATGGTTCGTTTTACCATTACAAGAAATCTTATCATTGTGAATATTGTTCAAGGGTGTCTTTCTTTAGGCAGGTACTGCTCTCAGTATGGCTCGGCACTAAATGGAGAATTTATTGATTGAACTTGTTCAAATGAAAACCACTGAAAGTAAACAAAAATTACAGAACACTTTAAATCTACCACTGAAAAGTAAAAATGAGCTGAACTGCATTTTTTAAGACATCACAGCACAACATTTATGAGGCCCCTTTTCTAACCACTGTAACAAACAACAGTCAGAATATTTTGCTAACTAAAAGTTATTTAAAGGTGTATATATATATATATATATATAATGTTCAGTCAGTGTAAATGAATGCTAAACTGTGTAAACAACCTCTGCCTCTGTTCATTTTAACCAATCAGTGTAATGAATGCTAATCCTGACTGTAGAGGTTGGTAAAGCTGGATGGCATCACAAAGGAAAATAACAACTTGATCTGCAAAGGTCAAACTCTGTCTGGAAAATATAAATGTGAAAGCAGAGCCTAACCTTTCATCTGAACGTGACATTAGATTGGTTTGATACTGTGGATGTGAAAGGGGCACAATGGCAAGTTCTCTGGGGGAAACATTTATTTCCATAAATGTCGGGGGTCTATAAAAGGCCTCTGATTTAAAGCGGCGAGTCTTTGGTTGAGTCTTTGGTTTTATGGGGACTGCATTAGTAAGGAATTCTAGAAAACAAGGAACATTTTAGAAATCCTGTTTTCTACAACGAAATTTAAATTGTCTTTCACACATTCAACACTTAACCTATAACACTTGTAGCTATACATTAAATCTTATAACATTTAACAGTAAGTTCTGCTCCTTTATTCTGATTTAACAACTGTAACTGTACCATAATATACTGTAGCACATGATCCAAGCAATAATAATGTTTTAAAAACTGTATTCAGTTTTTCTCCATTCTGCCCTCTAATTTTACATCTTCATATACTTATATTCTTCTCACTCAGGGAAAAGTATTTAAAGTTTGGCCTCTGACAGACCTGCAGAGACCTTCCTCTCTGGCACACTGCACCTGAGTCCCACTTTTCCCTCTCTTATCTTCTCAAGTTCCAGTTAACCTCAGTAGTGTCCCCTGCTGAGCCCGACGGCTGGAGAGTTTGCCCTGCACCGCTGCCCCCATCACCAATCACCCCCACTCTGGCTCTCCAGAACTTTCTCCCACTAATTAGATCCTCCGGTCCCTTATTCTCCATAACAGAACTGACATTATTTCCAGATGAGTATCTAGTATTTGCTGCTGTCATCTAAAGTAAAGAAGGAGGATGTGTTAAGCTTGGTTTCCTCACTTCTCGCTGCTCATTGGTGATGGAAGGCTGGATTTGCTTCACAACATTTTCATTCTACTGTTATGCCCTTGGGGTGAGACATGGATGGAAATATACATACAGAGTTCAAGCTGTTTTCCAATGAATTTTCTAACCAATTGTGCAGCTGTCAAAATGTCTGTTTGACTGTTTTGTTGTAGGTAAGAATGGCTGTTTGACATGCAGGTGGACGATTTTCATATGAGAGAGTCATAATGATTTGATCAGAATGACAGTAATGAGTAAGAATAAGCTTTTTATTCTGTGT
This sequence comes from Yasuhikotakia modesta, assembly GCA_036877545.1. Taxonomy (NCBI): domain Eukaryota; kingdom Metazoa; phylum Chordata; class Actinopteri; order Cypriniformes; family Botiidae; genus Yasuhikotakia; species Yasuhikotakia modesta. The sequence goes on from JBAJNP010001243.1 coordinate 51,736, forward strand.
ATTAGGGGATGGAAAAAAATCCACACTATTATTCAGTAACTCACATCACTAAGCCCCTGCCGTCATTGTAAGGCAATTGTTTCTCAATTTTAGGCAGTTTATGTATATTGAAACACACGCGTGGTTATACATTTATGTAAATTTCTATTGCGTCTAATGAGGAGCAATAATTATAATGGAATTTATTAAAATAAAGTAAATATGAAAAATATAATATTATATAAACAATGTTTTTATTATTCCAGTCCATGTAGGAAGTGCAGTCATTGGAGGAGAACAGTTATCAGCTCACTGCTGTTTACCCTAAGGTCCTCTAAGCAAATACCTAATATATACAGCCTCTTCATTCCACAAAAGTCTCAGCCAATTGATTTCCAGCTGTGGCTGTGCCTTAAAGCTGCCAGGGGAGCAAACCACTCGCCCACAACACACAGGTTGCCCTGGGTGACAGGTGTGGAGGATAGCAATGGGAAAACCAGCCTTTATTTGACAGTTAACACCAACACTCCAGCTATCCCACAATCCCTTGTGTGTGAGAGCAGGCTGATCTTGGCCACGGATGGAAGCAGACATGTGGAGTTGATGGAGGACCTCCACCTCCCACTCCTGCTAGCCGTTCTGTTGTCATTGGAGCCAGCGGCCTCCCTCTGATCCCTGTCAGCACGTAGGCAAACCTCATTGAGACTAATTAAACTTTGGCCAGATTAGAACTTTGTCTTGTCATTTTGTATTCGTGCTTAAACAAGTTATTACTTTTAGGAAAATTAAATTAGCCAGCTATTAATTAATCAGCACACTGCTTTTAAGAGGACAGAAGCAAAAGCAATCATTTTTGAGAAAGTTAAAGATGGCGTAAGAGCTTAAAAATTGAAAAAAAAGGTGAAAAGGATCTTATGCAATAAGACTCAGGGAACTAAATATGAGGCAAAACATGAAATCAAAAACAGACACTATATTCAGTTCTTATCTATATAATTATATTGAAATTATAGATAACATATTTTCAGCTTTATATTATTGGTACTATTGAATAAAGTTTATTATAAAAATAATATATATTCAAGTGCATAACTAGCAACATGACAGCAAAGTGCAATAGCTACATGTTAAAATACAATGACAACAGACAAGTGTGTAAAAAGGTCTATATCCATTGCTGGAATACAGCCGCTCAGAATTACATCAGCAGAGACACAGCAGGGGAAAGAGCAGGACACATTGTTCTAATGACAGCAAGCAGGTAAGATATTTAGTAACACTTATTAAGTATAACCAGTTACCATGAGAACATAAGACCCACTTTTTTACTGTTGCCTATAGAAAGACATCTCCTGAATTTGCTATTGTATGTACACCACACAAATGTTCTTTTAAAGTCTGTACTTGTTATTCAAACCCAGACTTTAATTGTCTATATATTTAAATGTAGTTTTGGTTATCAACTAATGCATTGATCTAATAAAAAAAAACTATGCCACTATCATGCTAGTTTAAAGGCCACACATCACACTGTGATTCAAGGAAATATTTTTTGTTCATGTTAGTCATGCTGTTTAACCTTAATAAACTAGCATGTAACATTTAACACAAAGGAAGACTGATTTAATATGTATTCATTTGGGAATGTAATGACAGAGTCAGGCGTGTAATCCTGCCCCACAATCAAACATTCTCACTTAGCTGGTGGTTTGCTTGTGACATCAACATTATAAAAGGTTTAAATTTAGCCTTGTTCTTTTTTTTAGCCATTTTCAGTACACACTGCACTACATGCTACCCTATCAGAGAACAACAGTGATCCATGTTCTTAATGTCTACACAAATTACCATTAATAGCATGTCAAAGACAAAAGAAAAGCAACGGCTATATAACATTTGGTATGTTTGGAGAAAAAGAACAACTGAGTCACAACTTCACCAATAGTACTGATTTAAACACAGTTTACTGTAAAATATGATATTTATTAAAGTAAGACTTTGAGTTGCCATCAGTGATTGAGTGCAATTTGGAAAAACTTTTCTCCAAACTAATTACACTTTAATTTCAAGTAAATATAAATTTTAATTTGATCTAAAGCCCAAATCAATGCACATCTCAATTTAACTAGTGCCTTTTTAATCCTATCTATTAAGTCCTATGTATGTAGTAAACTGATATGTTGTCCATATAGCCCTGTGTGTGCTCTTTTTAGCATTGTTTGTCAGACATTCATGGCTGTATATTGAAAAAAGGCTGGCAGCCATTAAATAACATAAAAATACACATCTTTAAAAAGCAGATCAAGTTGCAGAGCTCATATTTGGAAGCCTAAATAAATTCTGCTCTTATCATTTGACTGCAGGTGCATCGAGTGTTTTCAAACATTTAATTATACTCTCTTTCATAGATTTGCTCCTTTTCAAATTTAGTTTGTTCTTTTCCTTCACTCTCATTGGCACAGAGGGGCTGTTTAAATCACTGCAGCGTCTGGTGTGCATGCGCTTTAACCGCCAGAACCGCGCGTGCATCTCTTTGCCAAAAGCTTCACTTATGGGCTAAATGAGTTCTGAGCAGAGTCAGAGGCTGCTATCATTTGGAACATGTCCCGTTGGCCTACATCTGTTAAACATGCAACTTATCTGATCTGCAAAAATCAATGTCCTCGCCCACTGACCAGATTCGCCCCCCTCAATTCTGCCAGCCGGGGAAAGGGGGAGCGCAAGTTGTTTTACAAACCCCCACACGTTGGCAGGCTGTGTTTCAGTATGCATCAGCTGTATAGAATCTCCTCCTGGCTTAGGAAGATAAGCGCATGGAGAAAGGCTGTAGCCCACGGCTAAATCAACTAGGGTAAGCTGCATAACATCTTCCACTCATGAATGTTTTAAAGTTGAGTTTGTCTGTGCACAAGCCGAATCACTGAAGATGATGAGAGGCTGTAGTGTTTCATTGTGCTGAAGGGCTAAACAACTGCATGTGAAGAAGAAAAGGGCAGCACAAAAGACCTTCAGTAGACTCGAACCAGACAAAATGTATAGATGAAAAAGAGGCAAACTTAACTGATCAATGTTAGCACAGCACCATTGGAAAGGCCCACTTTGCGAGTCTTCATGAAAGTTGCACTGAACTTACATCAGTGTTGCTTCTAGAATGGATGAGAATTGCTTTTGATTGGTTTTGCGCTGTCCTGAACTTGGACTTAACTTTGCTTCAAAATCTTGTTTTCAGCAAGAATAAGACTTAATCACTGTGTGAGAACTTGCAGTCAATGTCTGATTGGACAAGTCTAATGAAATTAACCAGCCCACTGACAGTGCAATCAGACTTCAGTACAAATTTTGGAGGTGTGATGTGGATTATAAGATTGGTCTGAGTTGATGTTTGTAACAAGACGTTTCATTGAACCACGTTCTATTGCAAGTATTCATTGTGCCATAGAAAATGAATAACTGTAATTATGGCTTAAGCCTAAATGACTTTTGACAGAGGGGGAGAGGAACACCGCTATAAATAAAAACGTCTGCCATTAGCACAGCTACCCACACATTGTCTTTTTTCCTGCCCCCTCTTTATTTTTTTCCAATGCTTCTTTTTAGCTTAGACTAATGTATGCAGAAACACACAGTTTTAAAGTGTATACCAAACATATTCAGACTATTTAGCTGACTCAAGTGACATGCACACACAAAGGTGACACGCAGCAGTAATAGCTGTAAAGGTGACAAATGTAGAATATGTAAAATCTTCCTTAAAAGAAACATGCAAATGCCATGCTGCACAAAACCATGTTCATTATTAATCACGAAGAACTGAGGGATGCTAAAAAGAGGGAAAGAATGAGAGAATTCTTTTTTCCTGTCTTTCTGTCTCTCTTTCTCATCTCTTCCTCTAGAAATCAGTAGAGGGAAACTTCAATCATGCTACAAAAGTGAATAAATGTATGGCGGGAGCGAGCTGCCCTCAGGCCGCAACTCTCTTCTCTTTCTCAATAAGCTTTTACGACCACAGTCGAGAGAACCGCATAACTGAGACAAGCTGAATTTTTGAGGACAGCAGCCGGGTTTAATTCTGGAATAACAAGCGCACAGATCCACACATACGCTTGTGCAAATTTCGTGTTGGGGAGAGACACCCTCCCTTATCTGCCATCATTGGAGACCATTGATTTCTCTTTGAACAAAACAGTGATATTTGTGGTTTGGGGTGATTTGCATTATAACATTGAGAAAAGATGGATTCAGGAGACTGTAGGATGAATGGATGTTCTCTTACATTCAGAGAACATTTACTTCCAATGAAACAAAACGATTGGGTTTATTCCTGGTAAATATCCTTGACTGTGAGAGCAACACAAGCAGTGAGAGAGAGAGAGAGAATCATTTGAAAGTCCACAATATTAGGAAAAAAACAGAGTAGCCACCAAATAGTGAAAGAAAAAGAACAACAAATCCACAGAACAAAGACTCCCTCTATTTCTAAAAGCATTAACTGCATGATAATGCAGGTCTTTTTATGTAACAGAAGGAAGCAGGAGGCAGTCTTAAGCTTTGCTAGTTATGTTTGCAGATGCTTTTCATCTGTGGCTTTAAATTTTAAACACAAGACACAGATGTGTCTACACATTGTTTACATCACACAACCTACTTCTTGAGACAGTGTGAGTCTAGCACACCATGACCGAAGTGAGAATATGTGAGAAAAGTATGAAAGAGATCATTTTCATCAGCAGTCATAGTGCCGGTGGGTAGATTGGTGAGGGTTTACATGATAAACCTTATTATCCTGACTTATTAGCAGAAGTTGGTCAAACTTGGCTTTAACGTGTGGTTAGAGTTAATATTATTTGTCTTGAATTTTTGTGTGTGCCATCCTTTCTCCATACACACACAGTTTCTATATCCCTGCCTGTGCACACACACAAACACACACAGGAAGAGAGAGGGGTAAGTGGTGGTTAGTGGTCAGTGTCATATTGCTGAGTGTGTTTTAGGGATGCTGTCTTTTCTTTCTGTCTGGCAAGAGCAACAGAGGACGAAGGTCATGTATGAGGTCAAAGCTGAGGTCTTTCAGAATGACAAAATGTCAAGACACTGCCTCCCTGAGCTCTGGTGCCCTTGCAAAAATGCAAAAACTGTGTGTGGGTTTGCAAAAGAGTACTGAAACCACAGGCAGCTTTGGGCACACTCGCAAATGTTTTGCTATGTGAATTTGTGATTAGATCACCAGAAGGGTGACGTGTTTGTGATGGTGTGTGTGTGTCTGTTTGTGTGTCTGTGTGTGTGTAACCTGCATGCAAAACATATGGCTGTCGGACATGTTGTTTGAGAGAGACCATATGCTGGTTTTGGACACGATGAGGTTTTTCTGCAGCACAGAACACATTAACGCACACCCTCATACACACACACACACACACAAACACACACTTACAGGATCACTATTTTGCTGTATCTAGGGAGCCAACATCTATATCCCTCCTTCAGAGAGAGTAAGCTACTCTTATCTGAGCAGGTCAGGGATCCATGGCTGTGATACATCCCAAACATTCACCTCATATTGATTTGCCAACCCAGCATCCCCCTCTCTCAAAATGTGTTTGAGAGCAGGAACCTTTACATAAATTACCATGGTAACTATAGTTACTGCTGAAATATAATAGCCGCTGCAGTCGCTATAGCAGACCAGACTCCGTTCACTCCACCCAAATCCGATTTGGTTTTGAAATCTGATTTTAGGATTGACTGTCCACACTGTCATTTTGCAAGTGATGAAATCTTATCTGTTTGTAATAGCCGGTGCATCTACATCAGTTGCTATAGTAATGATGTCATTAGCACAATGCCAAGAGCCTTTCTCACTCAACATCCGAGATTAGCTGTCAGACAGAAAACTGGGAATTTAGCTTGTGATTATTATGAGATCATCAAGCACAAGAGAAAAGCTAAGAAGGATTATCATATATATATATAGTGGCCAAAATTATTGAATGAGTAAACCCATTCATACTAGTGCATTTCACAAGACAGTTCATAGAATGAGCAAAAAATAAATATATGAGCACATAGTTTCAGACAATATTACACATTTGATGTTATGTACACAGCGTGATCCAAATACTGGAAAAAAGCAATGAAATGCGACCTGACCACACAGACTAAGACACAGTCCAAAAAATCAGATTTTAATCAGTTTTAAAACCACATATGGATGCGGTTTGGATTGGGACTGGAAACATCAGATTTTGTCTGTTTTTGCGGTTCAGATTACAAATAAACTAATTGACCAAATCAAGTCAGATATTTCAGACAATGACTGTTTGTCTGAATAAGAACTAACAAATTTAACTATATAATACAGTGTAACAATGATACAGTGATGTGCACATTAAATACATGAAGAAACAGAGACATTAACTGAGACAGCCTGAAACTTAACATCAAGATGGTAAAAAGGCTCATAAACTGCATCTGAAGTCTGAGAAAATCAAAAATGATTTCACTATATGCACATTCACCAATGAGAGGAGATGATGATTTAGGGAGCAAGCTGTACTCTCATTAATCTCAGCATCAGGAATCTGGGTAGTTTTTCTTTGAGCTGTTGTTGTGTTGTTAAGGGTAATGTATTAAACAATTGACTTCCCATCCTGGCATTTCTGCCCATACGAGTGCAGTCGTGTGGATACATTTTGACCTTTTTGAGCATTACTTCCTCTCATTGGGACACACTCTTTTTGTTTTCAAAGCTGGAATATTATTGTTTTGTTTGCCACATTGTTGTGTGATGTCAGTGTTTCTTTCCGGTTTTTGTTCTAATTTTCTCTCCGTCTCTCTCTACCTCGCTCTCTCACTCTTTATTCTACTGTAGTTTCATTTCATGCTCCAAATTTACCATCATTATCTGAGAATACGGAAAGACAAAAAAGCAGCATCGCTTTCATTTAAATATTTTTTTCCTCTCTACACTGAACATGAAAACAGAACCGAGTTCTGCATTTGATCTGTGTGGTGATTATTAACTCATGAAGATAAAAACTTCAGGAGCGAAAGATAAGTTAGATCTACCGTCATCTCACATACTGTTCATGTAGCAAAATGACTTCCTGTATTTAACAGAGTTAATACAAGCTAAATATAATAACGCCTTGGGCAAGTATCTTTCAAGTTAAACCGCCTGTGTTTCTTTTTCTATCTTGTCTGAGGCTGCAATAAAATAACAGAAAAATATATTTTTCTTTTGGATATTTCCAAAAGACTTCACAACGTCTTTAAGGAGAGTAAAATCAGAGCGAAAGCTTGAAGAAAGTGAAAAGTGAACTGAAATGAAACTACAAATGATCTTAAATGCCTGATTTATTGGTTTTCAATAAATAGTACTTTCTTCTGAACTCATTCTCATAGGGACGCATTATTTCTAAATAGGTACGATATACCTATATTCACACTTTGTTAGCACTCTGGGGACACAATGGAGCTGTTGGGTGGTTGGTAAGAGAATATAGTTTTGTCAGTTGTTGTTGTTCTGAAATATAAGCTGAGATAGCAGAATACATTACAGCTTAATTAAGACCGGCTTTATCCCTTGTACTCATTACTCTCCTTAGCCTCTGGAGTTTACAGATACGCATGTGACCTCACAACATACACGCATGCAATTTAATCATTGGATTATTATTAAAATGATCACACCCCTCTAAAATAAGTTATGCACTGTATTGCAGCATGTTTACCCAACACTCTAGAACTCGGACGCCCACCTCATCACACACAATATGGAAACCAATGTTTTCTTTAAAAGAGGACAGCTCAAAATGAGCCTACAGTCAAGGCACAAGCCCAAAAAAGTCTCATATGCATCGTATCTCTTCATGAGAATTGCATTCTTCTCTACTGCCTTTATTCTCCTCCACCAAGAAAGCAAACCAAGCGTTTTCAATATTTAAGGTGAAAAACAGAAAATACAACTGTGCTGCCAAGCTTGTTTGAGTCATTATTATAAACAATCCATTTTCTCTCTGCTACTGATAGTGGGCAAAGCAGAGCTTTAATTCCCTTGCACTGCAGCTTACAAGTTGAACAACAAAAAACAGACTGAAAGGAAGAATGTAAATGAAGGCAAAATGTCATTATTACTTCCCCTCATCAACTAGTTTTCAGAATATCTATCCCAGCAACTGAAAATGTTTCAGAAAAAAAGGCTTAGTAGAATGTCTGTGTATATTTTGATATATAATTCATATATATCAAAAACAAAAAGTAGTTAGTGGAACATTATAATTCCCAAAACGTTAAAAATAACTAACAATTTGGTACATAACGAAAACAACATCTACAACCTTAAATTGTTAGCAGTGGTGCTAATGTTTATTGACAAAATCAGGGCCTCATCAGGGCTCAGCATTTTGGTTAAAATATCATTTTTATGTTTATGCCAACAGTCAATTCCAACAGGATTAGCAGGCCAGATGTGTCATACAAATTTGCATATGTAATGAAATGACAGTTTGTGCCTTATTTTACTCAATGTCTTGAAAGTATTTCCTATGGTAAACAGTCCCGCTTTGCTAAATGCTAATGTAAGGTCTAAATGTTAATGTGAGGTCAATTTCACATCCACTTTTTATTTTGAATGGTGAAACTTAACATCACACTCCTTCTCTTTTGCTTTGCTAACAAACTGCTTAATTTTAACAGAAGACGTGCCATCTGTTTTTACTCTCTTCTTCTACCAATTCTTACTGAGTCCCTCGCTGTTGTTTGTTTAAGTGGCTCCATTCTCTGACCACACCTCACACACTCCATTAACCCATCATCTCTCACAATAACCAAAAATCAGCTTCCCACAGAGGATTAAACATTTTGCTTTAAGCATTTTATTCTGAAATTTATATTTAAATATATTAGGCTTAGCACCAGACATGTGAGTCTTGCCACAAACATGTTTATGGCCCCTAAGCATAACGCTCTTTCTGACACACTATCAAGGACAAGCCATTATTATTCAGGATTCCCTCAGCTTGGCTTTGAGGTTTATCCAAATAGGGATAAAAATGTAAGAAGAAGGCATGAAAAAGAAGGGCATGTGATTTAACAACCTTCTCTCTGGTTTCAGAGTGCTTTTAGGGAGAATCAGAACTCTGATACACATGCCCTCACAAAGCCACAGAGAGTTGCTAACAAGCGAATTGTGCACAAACACAAGCCTCAAACACTCTATTTGCAACATTGCACCTGGCCAAGTGAGACTTCACCTGCTAGTTGAGCAACAGGAAAAAACAAACATAAATGTTACTTCTCTGCCTCCTGTCCTCCTGTACTTTAGGAACCTCAAGAACAGAGCTATGTTTTAAATGAAAATGAATTCCTTTCTCTTTCTGAAGAAAGCCCTTAAGTCAAATACAGTGGCTCGGTTCCCTGCTGATAAAGGCCAGAATGAGCATAAGTATGCATTTATAAGGCCTTAAAGGGATATATGAAAAACAGTATTCAGCCCTGACAGTACTGGACTGATGGTAGTTTAAAGAGCCAACAAGAGGTTAGCCAATAAAAAAAGAGGTCACTGTCATATATAATTCTTAAAGATACAGTAACAAAGCATGTTTGTAATGCCATATACAGTACATTGGCAAAATCTGAGGAGCTTATTACAGACACTTTATGAAAGTTTTTGACAAAAAGTGATAATTAGATATTGATCAACATTCTCCAATTTCTACAGACTGTATGAAATATCAACAGAAAACAGGTAACCCCACATGACTGAAAGCCTGGTGGCCATTAATGGTAAGAGAAGTGCTGGTAGTGATGTATATGATAGAGATGAAGCACAATAGATGTGAGGGGTGTGAAGGACATGTCAGTGGGGTGTGTGCTCATGGATGTGTGTGTCTGTCCATGAGTGTATGTTAGAACTTTGAAGGCCAGTGTGTGGATCTGACTGCTGTGCTGCTAATTAACCAGGACAATACTTCTACTGACAGCGCACTGCCAGTTCTCTCCACAATACGCATCTTTACACACGTAACACACACACACTCACTGTGGGAACACACCTACAGAGAGATCCACCACAGAGGAGCAAAGTGTCCCATGATAGCATTGACACACACACACACACACACACACACACATTTAAGCACCACAAACATGATATAAGACATTACTACTTTGGAGTGTATACAACTTTTGTTTAAATAACAAAACATGGCTTGGTGACTTATCACAGCCTAAAAACTAGCGGCTATTTAAAAAGGACAAGACCTTTTCACTTGAAATTGTATTAGACAGACCAATTTTAATGTTTTATTAAGATACAGATTTCTGTTTGTGACCTGTATCAATTGCATACCATTGTTTGACATAAAAAGAAAAGAATACAGGCCTTTGTTCCAGCACTCTTAGGCAGATAGGAGAACTACTTTCAGCTGAAATTGAATTTGTTCTGTGACATTTTAAAATGAGACTTTGGTGTACCGACGCTGAACTGAGATGGGAATTTTAAGGTGTCTGGTGACTTGTGTTTGAGGGGGCTATTCTTTACAAGAGCCTGCCCACGTCCTCTCTGCTCTAGAATAACAAGTGCCCATGGGTGTCAGTGACACTCTCATGCCAGTTCAGGCCATGCCAGAGCAGGACGGCCTAACTGGGGCAGAAACATATTTGCCCCGTGGCTCACCAGAAACCTCGTCCAAAGATAACACGCCCACACAGAAAACACATGAGCGCACAAAATCCTCCTCACTCATCCAAAAGCACCAGGGGTGTAAAAAATATAGAGGTTCTGTGTGTGTGTGTTTGGATGCATGTTTGTGTTTAAATTAATTAATTATTGTATTAAAATAATTTCTAACATCTGGAAAAACAATATCTGGATCGCATTTCTATTCTTTCAATTAAATAAACTTGTCTGGCAAAAGACCCCTCTAGTTACATATCTAAGTTTTTCTTCTTTTCAAATTAGTGGCTGATGGCACCACAAGACTGTCTCAATTCCTGCACAGCTAAAATGTTATTTCAGAAACAAATCTCTCAGAAGGGGCATATTGAACTAAGCTAACCAGCTACACCTTGACCTAAAAATGCACCTTTAGTAAAAATGCACATTTTGGCACAGGCCAAAACATTTCATTGTTAACTCTGTACAATAATGCTAAGCGCTACCATCACCCGTGTGAGCCTCCGCCCCTAATGCTGGAGTGCTATAGCAGGGCAGCTCAGCAATAGTCTCTCCTCTGACCCACATGAGGCTAGAACAACGTAACACAGAGGAGAGACAAACAACAGCTAATCCTCAGCGCACACAACAGCTGTGCAATGGATCTCATTAATAAGAGAGGATTAGCTACCGCTAACGTTAACGAGAGTCTTCGCCACAGGAGCACATTTCCTCTACATCAGATACCTGCTTATCTGCCCCACCCTGAACTCCACAAGTTGTACTTTCACCCAGTGCTGTAAATCAGATGACAGTGCAAATAGAAGGGTTTATTCGGAACCAAAAGCAGTGAGAAATTATGCCATTGTAAAACCAATGTGGAAAAACAAAGTTAAACAAAGCAGTGATATCAGTGATATTAACATGGGGTCATGGTACTTTTGAACCTCCTTTGATACCTCCTGGAACCGGATCCTGGAGGGAAATGCCTGTTTGACTTGAGAGCCAGTGTCCACCCTGTGCTCAGATGTCAGAAAAAATTCTCATTGAGTTTGGGAGACGAGAGTGAAAAGGTGAGACCCGGTTCACATTTAAATATAAATTTGTTCCACAACATTGCACAGAAACATCTATAAAATAAAGCCACACTTACAGACAAATTTGTGATATTTTCTCTAAGGCGGCTATTCTGGACTGGAACTGAAACTCAATGGAATATGAAAATGATCATCAATAAAAACAGTACCATGGTAAGGACAATACAGTACTGTTAGATAGTAACACCACATCATACTCATGCATATGTGACAGGAAGAACATGGATGTGTGGAGAGAAAGTGGGTAGTAAAACCAGTAAGACTGGAGGTGAAGAGACTGGATTATGCTGTGAGCTGGCGCTGTCAAGCTTGGCTAGGTTGGCACAGGAGCGCAACACTATAATAAGCGCCCTCTGTTTGCCCAGTGCTGGGCCAGCATTGTGCCAGTGCGAATGGTCAGGCCAAAACCGACCCACAAAACACTAAAGACCTTACTAATGGGATTCTCTATACAGTGATGCTCGCCCCTTAGCCAGCTAGAGAGAGTATGGGATACAGTCGCACGGGGACTCTGTGGAAACATAAACCTGAGAATAAGGTGGCCATATTCATATAAAGCAGCTGAAAGTAGAACACATCTGTGCTAGAGGTGTTATAAACACACTGCGTGTGTTAGTGGGTGCTGATTGATTGTATGGTATCAAGTAAATGCCCTGTTTAGCCAAACACTACCTCACACCATCTGTCTATGTGCAGGCACAGTCTGTTCATTTAGATACAGCCCTTAAGACAAACATACAAATACAGATGCATATATACTGCAAAGGTACATTACATATGCTACTTAAAGAAAGGGGCAGGGCTTATACACATTAACGCTAGCTGCAAAAGATAACATGCAAAACAGTGAAAGCTTTAATGCAGGATTTTAAAAAAATGCTGTTTCATTTCAGATAACATTACGATCCATAATTCATACATTGCACATAATTTGGGACACAATTTTAATGTTCAGTCAAGCCTGCTTATTCAGACAAAATGTGCTACACTGGATGCATAAGCATGTCTCTTGCCACAGGGCAGCAGCTGGCATGTCAAAAGGGAATTTAGAGGCACGAGTCAAGCTCTACCGCCCTGTTTGTTTGCTTACAGTGCAGGTTGATTGAACATTTATCTAGAACATCTGATCCATTGCTTTGACATCATTCACTACAGAACACACACACACACTTCTTCTGTTAAAGTTAAAAACGATTAGGGCTGCAGGGCATCAGGGAACGGAATGTCATTGTTTTCTTGTTAGGATGACAAATGTATTATACACATTTCCTCTGAAAGAAAATGTGCGAGAGGCTTGGATTGGATCCATGTTAGCATCGTCTTTGGATGAGCCGTACCTCTGGTGGACAACGTTATTTATCATTGTGTTAATTAGGCCTGCAAGTTATGATTTAATTAAATTCAGTGGTGCCTTCAATTTAAAATGTCTTCAGTCACTCTCACAACTAGCTTTTTGACATCACTACTGACTCTCACAATAGACACACACACACACAAACATTTATTTATTCACACATATGTATAAAATGTGGCATACACACCCTTTAAAAATAGTTGGTGTGTGTGAGAGGTGCGAGTAGAAAAACAAAAAAATTCATCCTGTCATCAAGCTCTGCTGAATGCCTGAATTAGAATGTGCAAATAGAGTTTGTGCAGTTTCTTGAGGAGTTGAGAAGTGATTTGTGACGACAACTACTACTACACACTCACACACACTTTTCCTCCACTTCTCCTAATAAACCCCTCAATATTATTTTGGGCCTTAAATGACACTCAGATAGGGGGTTAACTCTAACAATAGCTGTGCTGATTTTCCTGACAAATAAAAATGTCACATTCTCTCATCTCTCTTTTTGACCGCGCTGGGTACCAACATGCAAATGTTTGGAGTGTTGTTCCTTTTGAAATTGTTGCTCTCTAAAAAATAAAAGCTTGTAAAAAAATAAGATTGTTGATCGCTCTGACTTACAAAGGCAGAAATGAAGGCCTCTGACCTTCTGACAAATTTACTGCACATGTAAATTAACAATTTATGTTTTTGTACTGAACCTGTGTTATATATGTGTATATATATGTGTGTGTGTGTGAGTGTGTATATACAAACACAGGTCCAGTACAAAAACATATATATATAAAACAGCATAATTTTAAGTGTGACAAAACACCAAGGTAAGGCCACTAGCTATGGTATTCTCTAAGCTATACATATATACAT
>JBAJNP010001244.1:0-15945 GCA_036877545.1 Yasuhikotakia modesta
TTTTTTCTCCATTTGTACATTCTATGGAGTTTTTGTTTCCTTGCCACCGTCGCCCTGTTGGCTTGCTTAATGGGAGTCTGCTGACACTAGCATAGCCACCACCCTCACTATCTGTTCTTTAGCAACATTTATGTTTGTTTATCTGTTACTTTTCATCATTTTCTGTCTGTGCATGATTGTATGTTTATTAATGTGTTCTGTCTTTTTCTTAGTTAATCTGTTTACTTTAAGGTGGTGTCATGTTAAGTTTACTTTAAACATCTTTTGCTATTTTGCGTATGTGTGTACAGCTGCTTTGTGACAATGTACCATTGTGAAAAACGCTCTATAAATAAATTGAACTTGAACTTGTTGTACCATGGTATTTGGATGAAAAACTGTGGTTATTTAAATGGGAATCAGTTCACCAAAAACGTTACTGTAGTAAAAATATGGTTCAGAAAAAGGTAGAACATAAACATAGTTAAACATAAACCTCTGTAAATCTAGTCCAGTCCTACAGAGGTTATGGTCTCATAACACAGAGGTCATTGAGTTTGGTCGGGGGTTCTGACTAATGCAATGAGGAAGGTGGCAACAGAGCAACAAGGCAACAGCTGCATCTAATTGGACAAGAGTCTCATGGTCTCTAAAGGGTTCTTAATGGAAAAGGTAATTTCTGTCAGTTATTTATGCTGCTCTGAACTACTGAGATTTTTTTAAGTGATGTCTCGGCTGGACCATTTTAATTATCAAAATAATTAATACAAGCTAAAGTTTGTACATAAACTGTTATTTGTTAAAAAACAGTTTAATAAACTAAACATGTTTAGGCTTTTTATGTATAAAATTGTTCACACAGTCAGCATTTGTGGATTGATAGCATATTTGTTTCTAGGTGTGACTCTTCGTTCAAACCCCTTTATTATTTTAACAATACCTGAACAACGGCTCTAACCATAGTGACAATAACTGAAGAAAAAATTAAAGATGGTAACGAACTCCAAAAACAGAGGAAAGTTAAACTGTGATTTAATACAGTACATGAACCCAATCAGGACAAAAGATTTTCAATAACTGACTTATTGTAACGCCACGCCATGACCCACCACACCAGCAGAGGGAGCCCTCACGTGAGTATTGAATGTTTGCCCC
Organism: Yasuhikotakia modesta; assembly: GCA_036877545.1. Lineage (NCBI taxonomy): Eukaryota > Metazoa > Chordata > Actinopteri > Cypriniformes > Botiidae > Yasuhikotakia > Yasuhikotakia modesta. The sequence goes on from JBAJNP010001244.1 coordinate 1,135, forward strand.
TCTGCTGCTTCTAAAGAGACTTCCTGTTGGGCAGGTGTAAAAGCACAGCCAACAAGTCAATGCAGAGTACTGACAGTTTCACTGCCTTACCATGCCTTACCACACCTTACCACACTGTTTACTGTTTTTTTGTAAAAAAAAAAAAAACCTTTGGATTTGGTTGCATGTTGGGATTGTGTATATAGTTTTGACCATTTATGCCTGTGACCTTGTTTTTGCCTTACGATTTGGATTTGCTGCTTGTTATTCCAATAAACTTCTGCTTATGGATTCTAACTCTGCTCAGATCTTACACTTATTTACACTTTAAAGTTTTCAAATTAAACCAGTTTTATTTTGAAATCACTTAACTCTTCAGAAATGCCTGACGCAATTACATTTTAAATTTCCATGCTTTCAGGAGATTTAAATGGCTGTAAATAAAGAAAAGTTCAAGAATTAAACAAGGGCTTATGTCAAAACAAATTTGGTATTTCAAAAGATTGCCGTGCTGAGAGCTACAGCAGGAAAAAGCCTTCAAGACCCTCACAGTGTTTGTGTTGCTCGCTGCCTAACACCACCCAACATCGGATGAGTGGGTGGCTGTCTATCCCAGGATGCATTGCAAGAATGTTGCAATGTTTCAAGTGAACATTTAAAATGCAAATAACTTCTGATAAAACTTTTACATGAGCCTCAGACCTAGTTTGCATCAGTGTTTTTGAGCTTCGTCAAATGTTTATCTATTAATGTTTTATAACAACAGCAATTCACCCATGCAGTTACAGTTAAACTGTGGCAATATAAATAGCGATGCTGAAGATTCTTTAAAAAGTCAATACCTTTTTTGTTTTCTGGGAGCAAAATAAGAGCAGTACTTTTTTTTCTCAGGAGTCACAGGAAACAACATCAGGTTTAGCCTCTATACTGCAGTTATTGCAAATCTTTGGGGTTTCACCCTGTAGGAGTTAAAAATCACAAAATGAGGTTTTAATTGTTTCTCCTAGACAGGAATGAGATTAAAAGGAAATAAAATGAAGACAGTCTTCTCATGTTTTTCCTAAAAAACATTAATCCCTGCCATATATTCATTATCAGAGCAATGTTTCAGATTTGTCAGGATACTGAAGCCTACAAACAAAGACTGCAAAAAGATTTTAGATTTTTATAATTATAATAATTTTAAAAAATATGAGTAAGAGTACGTTTCTTGGTATAAGTACTCACTTACTCATGCTCATATTCATTTATTTTGTGAAAAAAAAAACGTTCACAGTGTTACAGATTGTATTTTTTTCCAAAGGGATTTTAGGAGAAAAATCTAGAAAGTGAGAAATGCAGTTCTGCTGCTGTGAACAGAGGACATGCCCTCAGTGTTCATGTTGTTCTGGCTCAATAAGGCTTCTCTTGTCTGACAATGTGGTAAATTAAAAGTGAAGGGGCATTAGAGTTGTGGTCACAGCAGCAAGTCACACAAGGGCATTCCATGTTTAACCCTCTTGACCTTTAGCTTCACATGCACAGATACAACAGATTCAAACAAAAGGAAAGAGTTCAATAAACTGATGCTTATGGCAGACTGACCTTGGATGCAGTTGCTGGAAAAAAAATTGCTTTAGATCTAATGTAGTCATTCATTAAGCTACAATAACAGAAAAAACAATATAAAAAAACACACATAATTACAATACATGGTGAAAAGCAATGTTTCCTGTTATTGGACATCAGACCTCCATCATGACTTTAAGAAATAAGAAATAACTAAGACGATCATACTGCCTAAAAACCTTTATATACAGGTTTAGAAATAATAATAAATGGATAAAATGTATCTAAGATATATTTTATATTAAAAAGTGGAGAATATTGCAGAAATTGTTGCATATCAAGATATCATCAATAAGCTAAAAGCAAGATTCCTTTGAGATCCGTTATTGTACAATATAAATGAGATGCATATAAATGAGATGCCATATACCTGATACTCGTTTTCTCTAGCAGTAATATGAGAGATTGCCACCATAAGATCTGAATATCTATACCTGTCTATATGCCTTTGCTAGAGGCATCAGCAAGTGTGGAACTGCACTGAAACGATTGTGTGCAGCAAACACACCGTCTCTTATCGCCTGATAGCTGGAATACTAATGCACTCTCACTGCAACGCTGCATGTGAGGCATACAGAAACAGTTTTCATTTGATTACTGTACATCCAGGTTACAGAACAGGACATTACATCACTCAAATAGGGAGAGAGAGAGAGAGAGAGAGAGAGAAAGAGAGAGTTGGGGGGAACAAAAGGGACAGACATGAGACAGTGTCTCTTGACTCCCTCAGTACGTTTCTCATTTGTTAATGTGAAAATAATGAAGCCGTTTGTGGAACAGAACCTCCATAGTAACTGTCCTGTCAGGCCATATTTTAAGACTGTATGAATAACATCCATGCCTTTCAAAAGACACCACCTAAGCATCATAAATCTTTCTTTAAAAGCCAAACTGAACTGTTGAATAAATCACAAGCTCTGGCAGTGGTGATAACCAATAGCCTGATCATGTGGCACTCATTTCCACTTTCTGGCTGCTGCCCTGCTTTCTGTTTGACATTCCCTGGCACTGTGTAGGCTGTCGTTCCTATCGCATGCAGTCAACCTTGGTCCGAAGGCTACATCCTCTGTCCATGGTCTCTAAATATTATACATCTGTCAACCATTTATTCCACTCACTTCTTTAGAAAAGCTCTGCATCAGCTCGTATCTTCAGCCCTCTGAGTGACAGGTCTCAGGTGCAGTCACAAATTCCTCACATCACTGCTGATCTTGATAGAGCTACTTTTCTGCAGTTTACATACAGAAATAGTAACCAGCGTGCCACTGTGAAATAGCAGGAGGCAGAACGTTCTGGTGGCAATGAAACGTGAGGCTCTGCTTGGTGTCTTCCTCAGGGAGCCTCAGCCATATGTTTACAGAGGGGACTGAACCAATTAGGGTGTCACATAAGATTGCTCGTCTTGATTGTCACGGCTCTGTGATGGTCTGTTTTCAAACCGTTCCAACTCCTGCCATGATCATTAGGAGAAATAATGCACCATGAATACTGTGCCAGTCAGAAAATCACAAGGTTTTTACCCTGGTTGGTAGCTGAAACATTCAAAGAGCTAATAATAAAACAGCTGGTTGATGTCAGTTGAATTGAAATCTTATCAACACAATATTCTTATACAATATCTTGATGACTCAATATGACATTTTGTTTAAGGTTTTAAAGTTATAGGATTTATAAGATTTATTGATCATATCTTTGTTTTTTGTAGATCTAAAAATCTCTTTATAAAGCAATTCTCTTTTAAAACCTGCTTTTTATCTTGAAATAGACTTTTGATGTCTATAAAGAGATTTATTTTATCATTTATCTTATACATTAAGCTAAGGTCACATTAGCACAGCTGTGGGCATATAGTCACTCCTTGTTACTCTAGTAAAAAGTCAATTTCTTAAAGGAACCTTGAGGAAGAAAACGTTGACATTTTCACCATAATAACTAAGACAATTAAACACACCTTGATCACATTGACACAACAGTGTCAAAGATATATTTTCACTATATGAAGTTGTCAAAATGGCAACTTTAAACACAATTAAACATAAACAGCTTCTGTAGAACAATTATAAAACATAAATACATTTGACTGTGATGGCCAGCATGAGTTACCTTAAAGGACAGCATAAAAGCACAATGTGTTCACATTTGGAGACCAACTTTGATGCCCAGAAAAGCTACCTAGATACATTTAGAGACAAAACCTTTATGTGCAGTGTAATATTGACATTTGAAATGGATCATGGACTCATATCCTGTCTTGCCTTCCACCAGCAGACACAGATGGCATTTGGACTGTCCTACTCTCTAGGGACCGGGTCTGTCATCCATTTACACTGCTGGAGAAGAACCCATCTATGAAATAAATCTCTCTTCCTTGCAAACAATATGAAGTTATCAGATGATGCATCTCTGTCTGAAAATATTAGGCACTAGAGACAGAAGGCATGTCTGCTGTTGTCTTTCTGTCCATGCAGGCAAAGAGTTGTGTATCCAGCATTATATCAGGTGTTGGATTTCATTTATATCCCTGACAATATCCTGTACTTGGACAGCACCCACCCCAGGTTATCACTGAGCTATTCCCAGCTAAATGACATTTGTTCCATTGTGCCGGCCACAGGCTGTGCACCCAACACCATTGATCTGATATTGGGTTCATGTACATTTTGATAGATGAAAGGTTTGAGGCAACAGTGTTACACAAACAGATGATCAACAGTACTGGTGTTGCATCACTAGTAGTATTGTTCATAACATTCAAACATTTGTAATAATATTAAATGGTGACACTTCTGTTAATTTCATATGTAAATCTGTGTTTACATCTCTCTAAACTTTCAACAAATCATAAGTTCATAAGTTCAAATCATAACTAATAAATATACTGCATCAAACTTCTACAGTGTGAACTGTTTTGCCAGAATTTAAACCAAGCTAAAGTGAAACAAACAGCTTCACAGCTCCTTCAAATAAACAAATATTTGTCAGAGTTATTATTCCCTATTGTCCAACAAAACTAGTATCAAACTTCAGTCGTCTGGCTTGCATCTAAGAGGTAATTAATAGGGATCTAATTAGATTTTGAGCTATCACCACATCTTCAGACCCAAATAACTTTGTTTTCAAACTTCCACGATGAAGGAAAGAAGGACACTCCACTTAGTCAAGCTTAACCTCAGTTCGGAAGACAAATTAAATTAAAGTTACATTGCATTGTTGTTTATGTGGATGGTGGAGATGGAAGCAGTGTAAATGCTGTAGACTGATGTCTGATCACTGCTGGAAGCTTGGGTTGGTTGTTGATTGCTTTCTTTCTTAAACTCCTGAATCAAAATGTCAACCAGCGGGTTCAGGGAGCCGTGCTGTGTGTAATGATGATTAGGACTGTCTGTCTAAACCAACACTCTAGTGTGTTGTAGTGTTGTAGTGCCCCTTTTACAAACTTGCTTTGTTTAAGTTCTGCAGCTATGCTTACTTAGAAAAAGCTTTTTGGTATTCCTTCACTATAGATTATCCTGACATATGACAGAAATGTGATGTCATGTTCAGTCATAAACATAAAGGTTTCCTCTAACAGACTTATAATGGTTATAACAGTCCCAAAAGCTGCAAGAGACCTAGAGGTGTGGTGCGACTTTGCTCACACAGAACAGGCAATGCAAAGCTTTCCCTGCATGCACAAGATCAATGGACAGAATCATCTGACACCTCTGAGTGGTCTTCACTCTAGGGAATCACACACAGGCAGAGACATCATTTCATAGCTCAGCATGACTGACTTAGGAGAACCCTGTCAAAAATCCAAAGCGGAACAAATCTGAAGTCTGATGTCTGTCTGATGTGTCCAGTGGCAAGAGTACAAGTATTCACCCATATGAGGTATAGACCCAATGTCCTGGACACATGATATGCCACAGCCAAATCTACAGTGTACCGCATCCACAGTCTGCATGGTAATCGTTTCTCATCCATCCATACAACATAGGTGATGTTTACCATGCAGTCTCTACTTGGCTCTACAATGGCTTACAACAAGGATGTAATGCAGTCTTACTCAGGAGTTGGCATCACATTATTTATTAGTCATAAAACCAATGAAAGTTCATTGTACATTATCTGTATGTAACCTAATTAATATTCATGAAATAAGCCTTTGTGGTTTCCTCATATCCCTGCTGGCAAGTGTATTTTGGAACACACCACAATAATAATTCAATTTGAAGTGTTATATAAAACAGGATCTGCCTTCAAATAGCTACAGACTCCAAGCATGTCAGGGGGCCAGGATGATTGTCTTTCACTAAACATTTAAATATTCATTGAAAATTTCCATAACATTACAGCCATGAAAATGAAACATCAGGCCTTAGAAAGCAACTGTAATGACTGTGCTAAGGTCAATATAATTTGCAAACCAACATGCATTGTGCTATGCAATTTGTGTGGAATTACAGCCATTTTTAAGTTTAAGGAAGAGGGAAAGAGAACAACATTGCTACTGTATTTTTTCCCAATCAAACCAGCTTTAAAAAAAGAAATTTTTTAAACACGAAACAGAACAACTACCTACTACAGTTAGGATCCATTTTACTTACTTGTTTGTGCAACTATCCTCTTTCTGTAACATTCTGTAATTGGTTCAGTAGTTTGTTGTTTTATAGATCAGAACACAGCCCATATATTTTAGTTTCATTTTTTTACACCATATACTTCCAACATGGGTTATTTTTGCTACCAAAAAATAGGCTTGCTGAATTTAATAATGACCCTCACCACCGTGCCTGAAAATGCACCTCACAGTTATCAGCTCCTGTGCACCGCACAAATGAAGCTCTAATTCAAACCTTCCATTCAGAGCAGCACTCACTATCTCTGGCCAGATAAAAGGCATCAGGTCCATTAGAGCAGGAGGGGACATGCTGATTGGATTGTGAGTCTCCACTTAATATTGCTTGAATCAAGCTAAATATATTTTTTATATATTTTGAAATAGATTCTCCCAGGCAGAGTACAGTCTCAGTGTGCATCAGCCTTAGTTTAAACTGACCTCTGTTTTAAACATACATATATATAACATGCAACTAAAGCTGCATGTTATATAAAGCTGCAACTAAATCATAAAGTAAATGTCAATTTTACAAGCAACCTGTGACTTGGAACACAACAGACTGTTTGTATGTGTATCTGTCTAATATATTCTGCATTTTTATAGTTTCTTTTCATTGGTTTCCCAACCTGGTTCATAAAAGAGTGACTTTCTGGCAACGTACAACTCAGAGGGTCAGATTACCAGCACACCTCTGCCATCTGTAACCCACACAATGACATTCAATAGCAAGGGTGAAGGTTAATTAATGGAAACGTCTCATGCAAAAAACAAGCATGTGCATTAATCATCCATTCTGTATTTAAAAGCCTTTCTTAAATGCAGCATGTGTGGGAAAGACAAATGGCCTGTTGCAACTATCCTCAAGAGACTGTAAACACATGGTAAAGAGAAAATATTACCATTGTTTCAACTGACAAATCAGTTACTGTAGAAGCATTTGCATGCATGCAGATGTGCATTATCCAGGGCTGAAGAAACTGGCCTATATTTAGAGCAATATAGCGCCTCTCTTGCAACACCTGCACCTTGTTCTGTTTCCAGTCATTCTATGTAGTTTATGTAAGGAAAAGCACTGCAGATAGAGATGCTACCTAAAATATGTTAAAATTGTGCTTAAAAATGTATATGTCATTGTAGTTAAAAATACTACAATACTACAAAATACCTAAATACTAAGTACTTAAATATGTGGCCACAAATTAAAAACTACAAAACAGTGTCATTTTACCCACACTGTATTGTCACCGGTGCATATTATTCAGCACAGAGTTTTGGCCATCTGGGCGGGCATCAGTAAGTCAGATTGTGGGAGAGTTAAGAGTCAAAAATCGCAGCAGGATGCAGAATTTTGAATTGTGATAATGTTAAGTGCTGCAAAATCCTACTTTGAATATGAGAGGCTGCTCCTCTGAGATGCTGCTTCCTGCAGAGATGGGAAACCTGTTGGATTTCTTTATATCTTCATATAGAGCGCCCACAGGAGCACAGCCAGCCGCACCACTGACCTCAGGTCAGCCTCTGCAGTGCAATCTGCTGTCAGGAAATTATTCTACTGTCCAGTCTCTGTTGTTAAGCAAAGCTTAGACTTTAATTAAGCCCATCAGTGAGCACACCTGACAGAACAGAGACAGCATTATTTTAGGAGCCTCCCACAAATAATTAAGCATGTACCGTAGACAGTTCCAGCATAGACAACTGTAATTAGTGCCTCTAATATTAAAACATGCAACATACGCATCTGAATATTTCAAGCAATTATTTCCTTACATTTATAGTGTTTTTCTCACACTCAGAAACACTTTACAAATAGAGTGAAGAATCTGCTCATCTGTCACCTATGTAAGACAACAAGCCACAGTGCAGCAGAGCACTCATCACACACACCAGCTACAGGTGAAGAGAGTGATGGAGCCCAGCTGTGCATATGGTGGTGATTATTATTATTCATAGATGCCAATAAGGACATTCATCCAGGACCCAAGGTATGTACCACTAAATCTAATGTATTCATATAGAGCTTTTCACAATGTTGCACCTTTAAATATTTTAAAAGTATTATTATCATATTATTATAAATATTCTATAAAAAACCTGGAAAATTATAAAATATGTATCAGGCATAGTTTGCACAAAATATACATTTCTGTTGTTCTTAAGAAGATGTATTTTAGTAAATCTAATAAGTGATACATGGATTGTAGTTGGTTTAAAAATATAGTTGACTGAACTGATTATAATGACAACACATCTAAACCATTTGAAGAAATGGATGTGCATCCGCAAACTCAAGGCCAAAGTAAATGTCAGCAGTCTCACAGAAAGCAGATCAACAAAAACAACTATGATGTATAGATGGAGAAAAAAGGCCAGTTCTGCCCTGGCACATTCAAGCTGTATTTGTAAGTTGTTTGGTTAGAAACAGACAGCTTATAATATCAATTTATAACAGTTTTGTTTATTTAAAACTGAGCCGAATTTTGTGACAAATGTCAGGCACTGGGGAATGTGACAGAGATGGTGACAGAGGCATAATATTACTAACAACCCTGCTCAAGTAGAACCATGAGATCTTGAGATGTTTAATGCCCACAGAGGGTCAGAACCCGGACTGTACTCTGTTTACTAAACTACACACTGTTATACTTTTTATTATATTATACTATTTTTAAAAGCACACACACACACACAGACACACACACACACACAGACTCTAAACTTAAACACTGTTCCTCTGAGATTTACTGATTCAACCTAATTTGGTTCCCACACAAGTGTCTCATTAAAACTAATCATATTCTCTAAATTAGAGCAACACATCTTGCAACTTTGCTTTGATTGATCTGTTTCTTTGCTTAATTTTTCCTGTAGACCTAATAAATAATTAAAACAACAACAACAGTAAGACCTAAATCAGAATGGTAAGTCTCAGTGCATTTGGATTCAGTGAATTCAGTGGCATCTCAGGCTAAGACCAAAGGTCAATACACTGCAATACCAAACAATACTGTAAAATCAGTCATGATGCTGAAAGAGTTATTCTACTATTCTTTCTACTGTTTGTGTTTACATAAACACAAATTATTTGCAACATGCAGAGTCAGTTACCTTCCATTAAGTGCTTATAAACAAACAGAATGATGGTTGTACTTCTGCCCACTGTTTAATTTCACACAGTGCACTAGATTACATTCTAAGCAGATAAACACTGGTAGCGTTTTAATGAGAAATATAAACAATCTTGTCTCCTGCTCATGTAGTGAGATCCAAGTTTGTGGAGACATTTTCAAAATATATAGGAAAGAGCTACTGTACATGCTAACCTCCCTTAAAAATAGTTTATAAGTGTGATAAAACTTTATTGAAAAGCAAACAAGAAATCTCAAGTGCCATTTGTGGCTGAAAATATAACATTTTAAGCAAAAGAATATAACAAAAGTTACTGCTGAATTCTCCACAAAACTGATATTTTGCCTGAATATATTTCAAGTAGGTATAAGTATACATTTGTGTACATACAGCATATACTGTATATTTATACATACACACTATGAATACACTAGTAGAATATCTCTCTTTCTCTAAGTGTGTCTAAGTATTATCTTATACAATGAACAACACTCATCCAAGACATGACACTGAACTGAAAGTAAATATTCATGATGGAAACAGCACTGTCACAGGTAGAGCCTCCACAGGTCTGTTCATCAGTGTAGCTGAGTATTAATAGACTGAGAAACATTCCCTGCTGTTTATAATGAGGAAACCATTGAGGTGGATTTTACCTGAAAGTATGTTCAAAAACAAGAGGCAAAATATATCTAATAATTAATTGCTTAAAGTCAGTGTAACATATGGGTTGTCTTTTTGGTTTGGTCCTGTTTCTGTTTACCCTCACCAGATGAGGGTACACAACTACACAAATGATTCTTGTATTTGGTTTAGTCTCATCATTACGCTCACCTGTGTCTTGTTATGATTGATTGTCTTGTGTATTTATATCAGTTCATGTCGGTTGTTATATGTTACAGAGTGTTCTGTACTGGTTTCTCTTGCCCTTTTCTGGATCAAATCGTTTGCATTTTGGACTTGTGTGCTCGTCTATGTTTTTCACGTCTCACAATTCGTAACAGTCAGGCATATTATTTTCTATTTATAGTCATTCAAAAGATGAAATGATTCTCAATTGGAGAATGTGCAATAATTTGGAAAAATTGAATAAAAAAAAAAACAAAGATGGCCACACACTGATGTTTCTTGTCAAAACAGAAATGATTGAGTTTTTGTTTTTTATCTGTTTTCTAGATGCCAAACCCTGTATTACAAAAATCATTATTACAGCCGTAGTGTGACATGAGGCAAAAATCAATAAAATGTTTTGGTTCACCGTAACCACACGTCAATTTGTCGTGCAGGTTTTGTTAGCTGAACCAATCTCAAATAATAAATGCTTAATGTAAACAGTGCTGGAAAATAGAAAATAAACCATTATTATGTTTATTTCAGCCTCCTTAACTAACATCCTGAGTCTGTCTGGAGGTCAGGAAGTTTGGTCTCGAATTGGAACCTTTATGGATTCAACCCCCTCACTATCTCACTACCCATAATCCCTCCACCAGAGGGATTCATTAGTGGTCAGTGTGAATTAGAGGGGGTTTGCATCTTCATCAGCTGTGGTCTAAAAGATGGGCTTGATAAGGTTATTAGCTGTAGTCATGGCTCATTATGCAGGCTGTAACATCCACAGACACACAGGGGCCTCTGGGTAATATGTGCACAAATGATTTTATCTATTTCATTGTGTATGTATTCCCTTGAGTGTGCAATTGTCTACATATAGACCTTCTCATGAGAGTAGGTAGGTATATGGACAGACGTGATATGTTCCTACCAAGCAGAAATAGGCAATAATCCATACTAAGGTCAATAAGACTAAATCCATACTAAGCAATGAGACTGAACTATAACAAGCTATTTCACAAAAAGTGTAGGCAAATCATGTTTCACACCTATATGGTTTGACAGATTTTAAGACATTCCTACCAATATGAGCACTAAATATATGCATTTGGAGTTATTAAAAGCGATAGTTGACCTGATGATCTGATGAAATGATGATAGTTGATGTTTCATCATTTATCATTTGCCTCACTATTGCCATCTCTGCCAACTCTGTTCAGAGTTATTGTGGATAACATTTATAAACACAGATTTTTTTATTTGTTGCATTTGTATTTGTTGTGCTATTGCTCAAGTTTTGTTAATTTTAACCCCAAAAAGTTGTCAATGCAAATTTAACTAATCATTTTTTAAATCCGCCGAGTATGTTCAGTGTTTTGTTTCAAGTGGAGATTTTTTCATTCATAAGTTTGGTTCATTAGCAGTTGATGTCTTATTTGTGTTGTCTGACACATGCTGCAGGAGTATCTAATGAGAAATAGCTTACTGACAGATTTTCTAACAGCTAATGATGTTGAGAGATGTTGCAGATGAAAGGAAAACATCTTCTGTGGTTCATCTGACAGAAATGCAATGATTCATGTTGATTAATGATAATGGCTGGATTTCACCAGATGTGATTACAGTCATTGAGTTTATAACAAAAGATCAAGGTGAACTAACACAATGCTGTTACTTAAAATTCTTCAACATTCTCCAAGAGGTTGTTTTTCTCTTATTGATTTAAATAAGACTTATTACTGAGTTTCATTTTGTCTATGATGTTCCCACTTTGATCCAAACAACAGCTGAGGGTGAAGCTGGCACGAACTGTTCTAAGAGAATATGCAATGACATATTTGCATATTCCTAAACATCTTGAAAAATGAACTCACAACTGGGTTTGTGAAAATATATCAAATAATCGGCATGCATCTTTAATTCCACCCACATTTTTTGGTGAAGGTCTTTCCAGGCTGTCTTAGTCAAAATGTAATTTCCTTCGCTGATGTCTTGTGGCACGTTGTGCTTTTGGCAGGTGTGAATTCCTTATGAATATCTTTGCATATTTAATATTCAGATGTGACACATTTTTAATGCTTTGAATGTTTGAATCTTCCTGATGAGAATCTGGTGTACAGTGACACAAGCACATTTATGAAAAGACACTAGTAATTTGAGACCTATTTACAGAATGCCAAAACAATCTATTATTAAGGAGAGAATGATTGACAACATGATAGGAAATGACCTTTCACATCAGTTTCTCTCTTATGCATTTTTTCCTCCATTATGTCATTTAACGCTCACTTTTTAATTCTACCATCACACACTTCTTGGCTCTCTTAAATAATAAACAATTTATACTTGCCCATTGAGATTATACCAACTTAAACAAAAAACTTTAACTCTCGTTGACCATTTATAAGTACTTTTCATAAATAATTTTACACACTTATGACAACCTGCTGAAAAATCGCCCTATCTGACCTTCAAAAAACACCTGAGAAAAACACCTGAAGATGCACTTTTCCATAAACACTAGATCAATCCATAAACATAAGCATCTTCTATTTTTCATCTTTTCTTCTCTGTCTTGTGCATTATTGCTTTGAATTTAAAGGTGGCCTAGAGTGGTTGAGCAGTGTATAGATTCTTGTTCTGTGATGTGACATAGAGAATAGCCTTTTGGTTAAGTCTGTAATGCCCCAGAAGCTGTCTTAAAACCTCTTTAAAAACCGTTTTTATGGCGGGGCTATTTAATGGGTGAATTTGAGCGCAAATTCTGCGCGGCTGGAGGGGCTCTGTCAACCTTTTAATGATATGCGGAGCGCTGCACGGTGATTGGCTGCCTTCACTACCACACGAAAGATTATGTGACGTCGTCATTTGGTTTCTGGACACATGTAGAACACACGGACCGACAGCTATGGTGCAGATTCAGCCTTATATGTTTGAGCCCGAACCAGAGGAGGACACTGAATTAGAAGAAGTGTGTTCAACAAAGACTGGATTTAAACGTTTCTCAGGGGTAAGTTATTTGGAATGTTTGTTTGAATGCTTTCAGTGATACGTGCCCACTGCCCACAAAGTTCCCCCTTCATAATAAAGTTATAGCCACCACATCTATTTGGACATTAATCCTTTACGTCATCACGAATCCAGACTGTATACTAACTATAGTTTAAAGTAAATACTGTTTATGAACGGAGGCTTCAGGTTTGCGTGTTAATCTTGGGCTGACGGTGCCCCGTTCGAAACGAAAACAGAACTGTCAAATAGATTTGAGCCACAGTTTAAAGTCAAGAATTAATATTAGCATGACAGCATAACTGGACCAAAGGTTTATCATTATTGAATGCTGTGCATTCGCCTGAGCCATACAGTCACTGCCATAATGAATAACACTCAACGAGAACATAAACGTATAACAATATACAAACATATATATCTTTATACTTACTATATTTATTTTAACATATACCATGGCCGTCTCTCAGAGAATAGGAAAGGTAGACTCAAGGTGACCATTGACTAGCAGTGTGTAATGAGACTAATCCACATTTGGTTGAACAAAACAGAATAAAGAGAGTAAGAAAGTACATCATTGCAATAAATTTTATTAGTTAAGCAAATCAGGCAGACATAGTTTTGAATCATACCCAGAACAAATGTATTAATGTACTAAATGCCATTCTCCTTTCTCCCCATGTCTTGCAGGCAATGCAGATTTTCATCTTCATTTTAACATATTCAACATCCTTTTCAAATTCAAGATGAAGGCTTTATGCTGGCCGTGACTTGACTGGTGTTAAACTAAATGGAAGTGAAGCTGATCTGAATGTATATTGAATAAATATGAATACAAAACTGAGTGTTAATTCATTCTAAACAGAATACAATTATGTAATTAATTGACAAACAGGATAACAGTGAAAATTATCTTTGAATATTAAACACATAAATAATATTAAATAATCTTAATAATATAAGCATAAATAATATAAACTTATAATATAAATAATATAAACTTCTTTACAGTCAACTCAATTACAATCACAAGGCTATTTTCATGTAGAACAGTGGGACACTAAATTAACTTTGTTTCAGTGCTGTGGTCCAAAAGTGTTGTTCCCCTAGACTGGGTTTCCTGAAGATCCGTCCGACATCCTCTCTTGTATCCTGGGGAAGAAAGCGTGACGTATCAACACTCTCGAAGTTACTCTCGTGTTTCATATTGTTATCTGTGCTAAGCGCTAAATCTATGGATGTTGCTAACGATTGTTTACATTGCCAACGCTAGCACACATACACACATCAAAACGAATATGTTCTCATTTTAACTATTAAAAACAACAATCTAATCCAACGATGTAATACTTACAGCTTGTGATGATTGTTGATCTTGATGTGGAGCATCAGATGCTGAGAAACGCAGCAGATTTGTAAAACTGTCCGATGTAAAACGAGCGGAACAAAGTAATAATCCGTGGCTAAATGTCGTGGGATCCGGTTAAAAAACCATAGTCGTGCATCACGGCCGTTTCTTTTGTCGGGAGGTGATGAAAGGTTTGAACACCGCTTGTACAGACGGGGAGAGCAGCTCTCCTACGAACGTGAGTCGCCATTTTGTCTTGGACTTCACAACGGCACTGCAGCAATAATATTAGCGGGGGCGGGGCCGT
>JBAJNP010001244.1:15971-65677 GCA_036877545.1 Yasuhikotakia modesta
TCTTCTGTTACGTTTAATTTTCGTGAGGAGGGGGGTGAGCAAGAGGCTTATTGCGCAACAAGCCCCAGCATTCCAGCCTGAGCCGTTTTCAGGCACTCATCTTTAAAACATAAATTTAAATGCTTTAGAGTGGTTCAAAATGTCTGGAACTTTTCCTATGTTCTTTTAGGTGGGTATACTGCCGTTTTCCGTCAATACTAGACAAATTATGGTTGGCTCTTATGACAAATAGCTTGTAATGTTTTTTCACTTGTAAGTCACTTTAGAGAAAAGCATTTACTAAATGAATAAATGTAAATATAAATTGCTGCTTCCAAGACACAAGTCCTCCTTGCAGTTTCAGCATCTCATGCAGCCTAACAACACATGGATGATACCTGATAAACAAAAGTAGTGTAGTGACATACAGCACCTGTTCAAAGTCTCTCACACTGGTCTGTTTACTATAGCCACACTATTTATCTCTGCATTATATAGTATATAGGCATGTTATTCTATTTTTCTATATGCAGCAGATACCCAGATGACTTCATTTGTCAAAATGTGTGCTATAAATTAAAGCACACTGTGATGTCCCACAATGCAACAGGCTCATGAACTAATTGATGTATACTGCACAGCATGCAGTAAGCAATAGACAATGCTAAGCATAATCTTTGAGTAATTTGTTGAAATGAGCTGAAGTGTCATGAAACATATCGCAGAAGAAAATATTTGTTTACTTCATAGTAGTAGTTTCATGCACATTATTGTTTGGAAAAACTTGTTTGTCCATCATAACATTTACAGTTTATCAATCTGATGCAAAGTCATACACTGCCCTGCTATTCATATCCTGTTTTAAATACATCACATAGAAGTTGGATTCTAAAAAGCTGTTCCATGTTTACCATAAAAGTCATGGAAAGGGCTCCAAGTTCCTGGATTCTTTTGAAGTCCTTCACAAACATGTGTCCGCCCCTGTGTCTCCTCATGCACAAACTGCCTTTGATCTGCCTGACTACCATGGATGGAAAACCAAGGCGATATTAGAAATGACACAGGAAACCGAATAGAGACAAACACATTAATATGTAATCGAGAAGAAAGCACAGCTGAAGGAGCCATCTGGCCTACGAGTGGCTAAGGGACCTGGATAGTGAGAAAGTGGAATTGGGGAAAAAACAAGGATACTCTAAGGCTGGCAATAGTGGTAAAAGAGTTTCCTTACCAGCCCTGATTTCTCAACAATCCACCTCACACATGAGTACAGTTCTACTAGAATACTGATTACCATCTTGGTGTTCTTTAGTTACCTGCATGTTTAGCCCATTTCTGTTTTGCCAGAAGGTAAATAGTAATATCGCTGTTATCTTCTAAAAAATAAAACTAAATGTCAACCAAATAGTTGCAGAAAAAACGTGAATACATAAAAACATAAAAAATTACAGAAAAATTGTCCATATTTATTACTGAGAACTCTCACTGAATCTCTTGTGATTTTGTGTTTGTACTGAGAGAAAAAGAGAGAATTTGAGCTAAATATGTGTAGGAGGACAGCTGGAGGCAGAGAAATTCTAGGCTTCAAGATCCAAAGATCCCAAATGAAAATAAAATTGATTTACAAAGCTTCAATTCCAGATCAATGAATGTAGATGCCAATAACTGGGATAGTTTTTAGATTCTTCAAGCTTAGATTTGTGGACGAGAGAGAATTCTCCTTCCAGGTCCCAGACCAGTGACCACAGGTTTTTAACCAGTCCAATACATTATCATTTAAAGTTGCCAAAAATGAACTTATAGATTGTGTTAAAGTGACCACCTCTCAGACAATGCGTGAGCTCCAAACTCTTTCTCCAAAAGAAATAAGGGGAATAACTGGGAAAACAATGGTCATTATTAACTTTGTGACTCCCAGACAACATTAGCCACTAACTTCTACGCAAGCATCTTTCTAACTTATCTCTCCTCCTGCCACATAACTCACCTGCCCCATGAGAGAGATTCAAGCAGTTTGAACTGTTGCTACAGTTGAACTGTTGCTAAAGTGTTTACAAATCATCGAAGGCCATAAAGCACTACATATATATGTACATATGTACATATATATGCACTATATCTTTCAGAGTAATATGAACACCTTGCTAAGGAACAGACAAGATAATAATAAACAAAGCTTGGATATATAGGAGATCTAATCACATTGTCATGGTAACACTGCACAGTTTCAATCTGACACATGAGATGAAGATGAACAGGAAGGCCCAAACATCATATTACAGGACAGTATACTCTATGCCTGCATGTTTTTCTTCTGTTCTGAAAGATCACAGTCAAAACATAAAGCAAAGATGTGAATTTATTTTTACATTTGGCCAATAAAATGAGAATTAAAGTGAATTCTTAAAATGCAAGTTGTTAACATTTGAAGCACAACCAGGTGCCATTTGTATTATAGGATATTTTGGTCTTTTACCAATCAAGTAAACAGGAACTGTACTTTCCTGTGAATAACTGACAAAAGTCTTTACTTAGAAGGCCCTTAAGTGAGCTGACAGCCCTACTGCATCAAAAGGATTTTGTCTTTGTATGGTAATGTTTCATATTTGTACATTAATAAAAATGTCTATGAGGGACATTAAGGTCTTAAGAAAATAATTTAATGTTAAATCAAGCCACAGCTGCACACTGCTTGCATTTATTTCACTCTGTAAACCCTCTGTGCCTCTGTGCATGGCTTTAATAAACATGAATTCAAGGAGAAGTGAGCATGCAAGCACTTAATGAAATGTGTGGGATCAACACATCAAACAGAGAAGCCATTCCCATTCAGAGAACTGCCGTGCTGATTTATTCTAGTTATGTGCCTGTTTTGTAAAGTCACAATGGAAATTTAAGACTGAAGAGAAAGACAATTATCAAAATGTGTCTTTTGGACAGTCAAGGTGCATTCTGGGTAATGTCAACAGTATGATGATTCTTTTAATTCTCATTTTCTGAGCTGATAATGTTTATTGACTGCTACTGTATAACTCACAAAAGCAGATATCAGTAATCCTATAATAAGGGAAAAAACTACTTTTATATTAATCCAACGTAATGTTTAATCCAATCACTATTACTATTGTCTATATTTTTATGTGTAATTCATTCAGCATTGTTTGATACCTCACATTGTGGGGCTTGTTAAGGTGTGCTATTACCAAACAATCTGCTTTACCTTTTTTACTTGCTAGACTCCACATAGAGATCCATTTGTATTTACTTGTATAAAACCACCCTGTATAAAACCACCCTGAACAGCCTAGCAGCTACCTAGCAACACTGTAGCAACAGTATAGCAACACTCAAAACACAACTACACAACAGCCCACTGGTATCCATAAAGAATACCTTAGTTCCATAAAGATGCATATCTTTTCAAAGGAAACAAAAAATAACTCTAATAATAACTCAACTAATGTTGTTACAAAGTCTCTTGACTGGTTGATCACTATGGAACACAAATGGAAATAAATAGAAAAGTCTGGTAAGCCTATTACAGTACATACAACACAAATGAATGATGACCAAAGCTGCCAAGCACCTTTTACTCATAACAAAGCTAAAAAAAACCTCACAGTTTCAAAGCTGCTGAAAATGTACTGCAAGCAATGTATTGCATTTCTCTCTATAGATTTCTCTAAGTTTAAGCTCTCTGACACCTACTTCCTCATGAAAAGCTACCGTATGTGCAATATGCAAATATTAGAATAGAACACATGCCTGAATACTCAGTATCTGAACAAATGCAATATTCATATCTAAATCTTTTGTATAAGACTCCTCACCATCCATTTTCACACCATTTAACCTATGTAGAGTCATGGAGAGTTTTGTTTACCAGCATAACTGGGCCATAGGCATTTCCCATGATGCAATGCATTTTTTTCACAGCGATTTAAAAGAGGAGGAAATCTAGTTTTTTTTGGCAGTGATGCACAGTCTGTATGTCAGCCTTGGCTTTGTTTATACCACAAAAAAAATTTGAATGTGATTTCAAATGTGATTTTTAGGACAGCTCACACTGTCATAGAGTAAGTCTGATTCGGTTGCATTTTGTGTTTATTGTATACTGTAACATAGCATTAGTATGCCAGTACACTTGCACCAACATGAGGTTTAATAGTACTTCACACTCCAAATGTTCTTCTACTATACTTCATTAAGCAGTGCCACAGTGATTTATAATGTCTTTGAAACATCTGATATCATAATTACAGTTCCACCCAGCTACATATGCTGTACAAAAGATGAGACTCTAGGGCAACGATACAAATCTGGCAACCCAAGGCCTGATTATTGTAGGAAATCATGAGTGCCACTCTTTCTCTAAAAAACAAAAATTAAATACTACAGACTCGAATTCCAGAGTTTCAGAGTGAGAGGATAATACAAGGACTTTAGTGCAGGATGTTTGTACTCCAGGTGCAACACAGAGCATTATTATTGGAGTTCCTTGTAAATCAGAGATAAGGGCTACCTGACTGAAGCTAAGAACAACAGAGCAGACAACCAGACAGACACAACAGATATATGACTGCAGACTCAATGTTTTTGTGCCTGAGCAATCGCTTTTAACTTGTCATAATGATTCACCCTCTCGGCAGGAGCAGCCCAACATGAGTGAACTGAATGGAGAGCGGAGGCATCTCCACCATTAATCAGATCTTGATCTACTGAATGTGTTGGACAACTACTATTCTGTTCCAGCCATCTATCTTTAGAAGAATACATTTGGTTGATGCTTTTATGAAGGTATACATTTAAGCTGTTTGCCTGGGAATCAAACCCATGACCTTGGCATTGCTACCACAATGCTCTACTGTGTGAGCTCCTGGAACAATATAATATATTTATTAGGTTGCAAGGTTATAAGGAGTAGAGGTAAGATTAAAAAAAACCATTTAGACAGCAAAAGGATGTTTTTTTAGCAAAAGGATGGCAGACCTACAACAGCATGAACAGGGTGAAAAAGAGATTGAGGGAATAGTGTAAATTATACCATGTGTAGAGAATGTTGTTGCATAACGCTGCACTAAATTTGCACAATAAATGCGGGGAAGATGTCGAATTTT
Organism: Yasuhikotakia modesta; assembly: GCA_036877545.1. NCBI lineage: Eukaryota > Metazoa > Chordata > Actinopteri > Cypriniformes > Botiidae > Yasuhikotakia > Yasuhikotakia modesta. The sequence goes on from JBAJNP010001244.1 coordinate 21,068, forward strand.
GCATGAATCTCACTGCACTGCTTTAGGGTTCACACTCAGAGGGAACAGGAAAGGAACATTTTTAAAAGAGAAATATTTCCTGTTAGGATTTTTTTCATAGAAGGGAAAGATTTTGATCAGCATTCGATTGACTATCATTTTGGAGGCACACAAAAAAGAAAAAAATACAGAACAACCTTAGAAATACCGAATGACAATGTTCCTGAATTTAAAGAGAGAAATCTTTACAGAGCAAGAACACCACATTCATTCCAATTTAAACTTCTAATACATCACTGGAGGAGCAAACACTGTCAAGTAAAGATTGTATGCTTGTATTTGGTTTGTGTGAATTACATCATAAAATCAAGGCCAGATCATCTTCTCACTGTAGAAATCTTCAGATGATTTACTCGAAAGAAAACAGACCAGATGCTTTCTGAGCAATAATTTAAATTACTACACCACAGGCTAAGAAACACTAGATACTTCAAAGCTGCAAAATGCCAAAGGATAATTGGATTATCCATTATAAGCTCATAGGTTCCTGACAGGTTCCTGACTGTGCACTGAGATATATTTTCTTAGGATAATTAACCTCTAATATACTGATAACAGCGCATATTAGACAAAGATCCTACTAACATTGTGTAGAATCAAACATTTACCCAGAATTCAACACAGCATGACATCAGCTTCACATTCTCTAATACATTCTCCTATGACAGAACTAAAGCATTTCACATACAGTATAAAGGATAATACTGCCCACGCTGTCATGATGTTGTCTCTTCTGAATGAGTTATTGCTGGCCTACGCTTACCTTAGTCTCATTCTCATTCTGGTTTCTTGAGTTTTATTGTCTACAAAGTAAGAATTCTCCATGCCTTCATGCTATGAAACTGTGCAAAACCCCAAAACAAAATATGAAAAGCCACTTTGCGTTCAGTTATTGTACTTGTAAATAATTGTAGTTATGATTATTGTAATGAGAAAAATGTGTAATACATGAAACAGTAGCGATTAATATGACCATTGAGGATCAATATGTAATATGTATGAAATATGTTATTTACCACTGGTTAAATATTTTAAGGGAAACTCGAATTTCAAAACTAATAATCTTCTGGGTTCCTTATGTTGACTGCATCAATACAGGGATTTGTGTTAAGAAGCCATCTTCATCGTTTTCTGACAGAAATGAGGAAGGTGTGTTAGCAACAGGGCTCCGGTGAGGTAAATTGCTTTTGAACTAAAAACAGGGTCAACAAATGAGGTCACAAACACAGAGATCAATAAAGTTGAGATCTGAGAAATCAATAGCAGCAAACTCAAGAACAGACTTAAAGTTGATATCTTCTCTCACTGAGGTTCTTCTTAAAAGACTAGTCTTGAGACAAACTTAAAAGTCAATGGACTGGTATGGTCCCAAAAGGATTGAGTTGTAAGAACAACAATTCAAGCTTCTCTGCCACAGACTATTTATGGATTGAACGGTCATTTTTCTGCTGATTTAATATTGCACAATATTCATGACAATTAATTAAAGAAAAAATAACCAGGCCTTTAAAATAGTTAATGATTTAAAACAAAAACATATAAAAAATATCAATGTCAAAATATCATTATTTACTTAACCTTGTGTTGTTCCACATTATTCTGTGCACCACAGAAATGTTTCATTTTATTTATTTTAAAACAGCCTTTCAGTATTCCGTAAATAATAACGGAGTATTTTTTGTGTGAACTGTCCCTTTAAATTTAGTTCCAGCTCATTTTTCAAAGCCTTATTTGGTAAATTGAAACACTATTTCCAGAAAGGTGCCCCAAGGACACGTGTTTGAGGATGACTAATCACAGGCAGCTCTGATGTCTGCTGAGGTATAGATCGCATCGGAAATGTTGAGGGGCCTGTTCAATGTGTGTCTGATGCTGGTCTCCCGGGGGGCTTATATCTGCATTCGTGTGTTGATGCACAATGATGCTACCCAATCTTTCAGCTAAACTATTTTTCCTATTCATTTCCTCCAGAGTCAATTCAAAAACACACTTCAGAGAAAATATTCTAAGCTTTGCAACATGCAAACCAGCTTCGATATACTCTAATTTTTGATTCAAAGCAAAAAACGTATTAATGGGAAAATGCATGACATATATTACAAAGCATTGCACAGTTTGTACATTTTTAAATATTAATTATATTTTATGCATGCATATAAAATATGAATACATACAAATGTACGCAAGTTGTTTGGGGAAATGGGGAGATCATATTTTTACTATTAGTAATTTTTAGTAGTACAGAAACTTACTGTTAAGTGAGACTCCTGATTCCTGCTTCCATGGTAACAGTGCCGGATGGATCTCGTAATTTGTATTAATTTCTATTAAAAAGGCTTCTACCTTTACATTTGAGGCACATACCGTACCAGGACTTCACATTATCAAAACAGCACCAGCAGGTGTTTTAGCTAACTAGCAAGTGCAATTTCTGATGATACAGCTGCAGTTCTGGGTTTAACACACAAGAACAACATATATATTACAGGATAAATGATAGCAGGAAAACAATATAACAAACCAACTGTCGGGAAAACACACTGAGGTGAAGAGTCAAACATCTTATGTCTACATAAAATAGGAAACATCTCATTTATTATCTTGTAATTTACCTCATAGATGTTTTGATATCATGTATCTCATTACATTTAAAGTATTTTACAAGCTCTGAAAGAACTCTGAAGAAGTTTATTATGGGAATAATTAGCCTTCCGGCTTTATATTTTTTTAAACAAAAATAACCTTGAAGAATTAAAATTCCCAAGAACCCAAAATGACTCGTATAGCCTTTAGCCACGTATTGCCTCCACAGCCAAATATTAATAAACCTAAATTACTACACCAAAAAACAAAATTTAATGCCAGAACTAAACTAATATTGATTCATTTTTCATTCTAATTTGTTATTCAATGTTGCTTAAGTTAAATTTATTCCAGTCATTACCCTAGGAAACAGGTGTGGAAAAAAACTGGTTCAACAGTCTGAAGAGGCCCGCATGAATCTGACATTGTAAGATAACAAAATATATAATAATTGACACATGCAGCAAAATGAGTAACTGTCAAAACTGGCACCTCAAAGTCGCATTCAGCTTTAACTGTCAGTGCACTGGAAGATCTCTGATGGTGTCCCAGAACAATCTGTGTGTTCCATCTTAACATAGCTAATAGACTAAAAGACTGAGGACAAGTCCTGTGCTTCAGGCCACTTTGTGTGAATTTTCAATGTGAAAATTAGAAAAGTAGTAAAGGTTCTAAAATAGTATGAGGTTAGCTATAGCTTTTATTTAATAATTTCTGAACATTTTGTCTTTTTTATTTAACAAGCCATTCAGTTTTTGAGCTTGAACAACCATTTAATAAATTGAAGTGAATTTAAATGAATCCATTTTACAAGTGGTGATATCAGCTGAAAAGGCAGGAGTAAATTATTACATTTAATGAAAGATTATAAAGATTTTTCATAGCAATAGTTTGTGTTGATGAAGCAAACACAGCCAGACAGATACAGATAGCTTATCCGATAGCAGATATATAAATATATAGTTTTGTTCAAGGTCTGTCCCTCATTTTAAAATTTATTATTAGACATTAAACAATCATGTGAAATTGACATTAATGAATATTTACATATTCAAAGTTTATTTTGCAGCACATCAAACTTTGTGTCAATTTACCCCAAATACTAAAGCAGGAGAAATAAACATTGCCCTCCATTCCTGGTACTTCATTACACTGTGGCTTCAGAAATGGTCAGAAGTGGAATGAGAAGAAATGAGGTCATCACAGGCTCATTACTTTTCTCTGCGTTATATACTCCCACCTTACCAAACTCTGTGTTCAGGTTGTGCTGGGCATTTTTCATTTGAAGGCAGCAGGGCTGATCTCACCACAGTTGCCTTAACACACTGGGAAGGCATTCAATTTGGTTGTACATTTGGACTTTTAAATGGCTTTTCTCACTGAATTTCTTTTTAAATTACACTTAAGTTTCTCAAATTTAACCATCCTGCATCCTGTTTGGTGGCTCAATTCACATTTAGGCATGCTTAACTTAGTGTATGCATGCTTAACTTAGTGTAATACACTAACTTAATTTAGTGTATGCATAGACATTCAATTTAATTTAGTATTTGAATCAAAATGCAAACAGCCAACACAGTTTATTTTTTAAGGCATTTATTCATGAAATACACACTTTCAAAAATTCAACAAAAACTTCCATAAAATTGTAAGAAACACGAGCCCAGTTTAAACAAAACACATTTGTGTAACTGTTGAAACCATGTGCAATAAATAATCATTGAGGGAGAAAAAAAAAGACAGGAAAAGAACACAATTAATTGTCAATTTTCAAACACCAACAGAATAAAAAGACGTTAAAAAAAAGAAAAAAGGAAAACAATGGGTTGTGGATGAAAGGTTAGTGTGAAATGAGCCAATCGGGCACCCGTACAATCAGAGAGATGAGAACTGTATGGACTCTGTGACCTGAGCACCTAACAAACAGATAAAATCGAATGAAACTACCAGAGGTGAAACAAAAAACCATCTGAGAAACATATATTGCACATTTTTCCTTGGAAACATAATCTTTTCACACGACACAGCAAATGGTTTTTTTAAGGTCTGAACAACCTTCAACTGAAATTACACCTTGTTTTACATCCATATAACTGGGAGGGATTATATGTCATGAATGACAAGGAAGGAAAATGGTTATAATGCTTAGGTGATACATTTTCATCTGTAATATCAAAGTATTCACAAAGATATTGATGGCGGCATTTTATACTTCAGTTCAGCACATACAGGCTATGGCAGAACACAAATCTTTATATTATAAATAAATAACTTTTATTAAGAGGGAAATAGTTTAAACAGAAAAGTGTGATGGAAACATTTATGGCTCATTTGAAGATGCCACTATAAAGATCATACTTCCTCAAAACAAACAAAGATTTGTATGCACAAATACAAAAACATACAGTAAATATCACCCGCTGTCCAGGCTTTTCAATTGAGGTCTAATAAACCACACTGCTTACAGAGATGTTCCAACTGACTGCAAACAATACCTATAGTGAGATACCTGGCAACCAAAGGCCAATCATATGTGACCCACAGTAAATGTAACAAAACTGACCATTCATAAAAGCCAATTTCAATTTCACTCCGACCAATCAAAACAATACCTCAATCAATTCAAACCTGGAATTGTGAGGAATCTGCGTGCCTAAAAGACAGACACCCTATTAGGAAAGACAAATGTTTTTTAGTTTGCGGGACTGATTTTACAGTGTCTTACAGTGAGTAGGTCAGTTCAGTAACTCTTTAAACACAGTTCTACTGTGTTTCTGAGTTCTACAGAGAATATGATAAGACAACAATGGCTAGAGAGAGTAACTGGAGAAAAAGATAATAAAAAAAGAAGTGCTTTTCATGATGGTAGAAAGGCGTTCTTTGAAAGGTTTTTTACTGCAAAATTCACAACCAGGTAAATCCAGAAATATGTCAAGGCCACATTTACCAAAAAATAAAAATAAAAATATATATATTAAAAAATGAAGCCTATATTTTATAACCATTAGGTTTTTGTGCATTTTTGCATTTACTCTTATTTCTTATTGTAAAAAGTGCTTCTGTTATCTACTGTAATTACCTACTGCAGTAAGTTCTTCAGTAAAAAAAAATGCAATACAATGTTTTATTTTAAAAAAAGCATAAATTAAAAGCAGTATAAACAGTACCAAAGTTTATACATTTTACATTCTTAAAATATCAGTTGTCATTCATTGTTACAGTAAGAATGAGCTTTGTTTTTCATTACTGTAAACACAATTAGAGGACAGAATGCATAAAAACTTAATGGCTCTAAAATTAGGCTTCATGTCTCAGTTAATAAGCATAATTTTAGGTTTCTTTGATTTGGGGGACAAAATGACCTAAAATGAGTTTGACATCTTTCCTGAGATTTACCCAAGGATCAGACAGACCATCTCTACATATTTCTTCAAATTTGTTCCTCAGTTTTTTAATTCAGTCATGGAGTGCCATTGTCACAAAGCAAAACGCTGCCAAAGGTCCAGCCAATGGAAATGAAGACAAGCCTCCAACCTTGGCAAACATCAGACTGCACAGCATCTAAAGCAGGTCTCCAGTAAGCTTCTTATAGACTGCCTGTCAAGTGAAGTAGCACTGATGTCTCAATGCAAGACTTATAACATGGTCAGAGCATTGATCCATTATAATACTGCAGAGTAGCAGACAATCTAGCTTTGACCGCTAACACTCCTCTTATGCAATGAGGCTTAGGGAGAGTGAAATTAAAATATAATTTAAACAATACCAGGGTGGAAACCCTTCCCTCGAACACACTCAAAAGAAACAGCTAAAAAAAGACCTCAAAGAGATTTGTGATGGAGATTTAACAATACAGACTTCAAATGTTCAAGACTTTTCCTTCAAGTGCCACAGTTTTTTATGATAGAAGATGATGACAATGATCTCAYTTGCTGCTACTTTTACACTGATTTTAGAGTTTTCTGGGACAGCTATAAACAAACTCCATGAATTCTAAACCAACTTCCCTTCTGTAAAAACAAGTTTTTACAAAACCCAAGAGCACCAAACACGTCAAAACAGCAAGAAAGGTATGACGAATACAGGTATTTTAAGACTCGCTTCCGGTCTGCACCATGGTTAGTTTTTATTTTTAAAAGGTACAAAACAATAGCACCATTTATTGTCTCAAATAAAATAGACTGAACTCCACAAAAGACCCTAGAGCCCCTACCTCAGACATTCATGTTAAATGCTGGACTCAGAGGATGTAATAAGAGAGTCAGTAAAACTTTGAATTTGTTGCATTTACATAAAAAGATGCTGTACGAGGCCTGTAGTTTGATTTGAAACTCCAGCCATGCAAATGCTTGAAATGGCCGATACATACAAGAATACTCAGAGAATAAAACATAAACAGGAAAAGATGTTAAAACAGAAATGATTATAACAGCATGTTGGTGATGCAATAACCAAAATAATACGCATTTAAAACAATGTGAAGCTGCGATTCATACTGAGATCATTCACATTATAAAACACTGAGAACAGGGATTCTGATCCAGATCACACATTTCAATGGTGAGAGTTTGTATGCAAGAATAGAATGCAGAAATACAGAATATATAAAACATCAGTGTATATTGAATAACTTGAAGTGAAGCAGAAAGATTTGGTCAAGCTGGTTTGGCATTTACCCGTTTGATAGTTGACCGCTGTAATGAGCAGAACCGTTTGAAGTAAATGTTCAGATATTATAAAAGGCTGTCAATTAGCTCTTCAAGAAACCTTTGAAATAATACATTGCAGTTATAAATCTGATAAGAGCCCTTTAGAATTTGATCAACTAGAGACAGTTTGTCTATCACTGGTTAATTGGACACCCATATTAAAACTGTAATATTAAAAACTTTAAAAAAGGGCTCACTTAAAAAAAACTAAAAGACAATAAGCTTTTAAAATATAGCCAATTTTTACTAAACTATTCTGACAAATAAATAATTCTGATCGCTACATTCCTCCATATCAAATGATTTCAGGTCAAGCACTTTGTCTTTCGTACAGCTTGCCATGAGGAATATAAAGTGAAAGTAAAGTGAGGAGGGTGTAAAGCCTTTGGCACTAAAGACAGCAATAAAACCAACAGCTGTACATACACATGGACGGTTACGTGTGGGTTACATTCGTACTGCAGAGGAATGAAATCTGACATCTTTTTATAAATTCTGCCTAAATTAGAATGTGATACATTGCATATATGTCTGCGGGATTTTAAAGATGTATGTATGTATATATATATATATATATATATATATATATAGTCAGTAATGGTTTGAGAGATGCAAATTAACGATTTGGAGGAAGCAATGATTAAAAGCACTTCTGCTTTCCAAATGCTTCCAATTTATATTACTGCCACATTTAATAATTAGATGTTTTGAGTTTAGCTAAATTAAAAAGTTGCCTTTTGCACCATAAAAAGTCTGCCCCACCAATAAGAAATCTGTCTTGAATAATGTTTGTAACAATGTGGCCGCATAAATGCAGCCCAAAATATAGCACTTTAGGAAAACCCCTCCGAAACAGTCTAGATTTCAAACCTTTCATCATTTACACTGTTATTACACTTCTTATTCCTGCTCTCTGTTAACAACTTTTATTTACAATATTGGTAAATAGAACATAAATACTACACATAAATTTGCCTATTCACAATTCCACTGGTAGCAACACCAAAAGGAATGAGAGAAACTGCTCTGAGATAATACATGACTTATATAAACCACTTCTATATAAGCTTAAAAAGACTCTGCGCTCCCGGTTGAGACCTGAGAGAGAACGGTCAGTTTGAAGGCTGCGTCTCCTCTGGTTAGCAGTGTATGAAGACACCTCCGCGGGGGAAGGCAGATCGAGAGCAGCGACTGTTTGTCCGTAGTTGAGGTGGGAACAGTGTCCAAAGGTACAAAAAACCTCTCTCATTATCAGCCTATTTTTTGTCTTTTTTTTTGTTTTAATGTGTAAAAAGCGCAACAATATGATCTCATTTCCACTTTCTCATCTATACAAAAGTATAAATATATGCTTTCTCTCAATGTTTCACATATCTAGGACAAACAGACAAAGGCGGTTGTTCCTGTAAACCACCGGTGGCTGTGATGCTATTGTTGTTTGCTGGCTCTTATCTGTGTTGGGCTTTTGTTTGGTGTGGGCATTGATGGTCTCTGCATATATAGTGTGTAGCACAGTCCCGAGTGACCGGGCCAGAAACAACCAACCTTATTTGGTCCAACTACAGCAAATCCATTTTGGGTCTGTAATGCAGGAGGAGGGGGGATTTCTGGAAACCAGACAAAACACACATGCATTAAAAAAAAAAAAGAGTGAACATCACTAGAAAAATGAAGGGCACAAAAGCACAAAAAGTCAAGTCATCATTTTTTGCAAAAACCTTTTTTAAAAAAGCATTAGCTATGCAACCTTTCAGAATGCCATTTTCTGCATTTTTGTTGAATTATTGCTCATAGTGAAAGAGATAAATGTAAAATGCAATGCTGGACTAACAATAAAGACAGTCACTTTTAATTAATATGATTGTCCAGGCCCCTGCATTCCAGTGAAGGCAAATCTTAATGCTACGCCATGCAATGATGCCCAACTTTGTAACAATATTTTGGGTAGGGCCTTCTATTTAATGCCCTGTGGATGAAGCAAGGGCCCTAAAGAAATAATTTAAAGAGTCTGGTACAAAGAACTTGACTATCAGACCTGAAACCTTTGGGATAACCCTGAACTGTAATCAGCTGCAAGCCTCACCCTGTAGAGTCAGAGTGTGACCCCACTCACTGATGCTCAGTGGGAAAGTCCCAGAGTGCAAACATCCAGTGAAAAGTCTTAGGAGGACTAACTCTCTAGTCAGGCCAAATAAAAAAAAAACTTAAAGCACATATAAATGCATTGTTTGGCAATTTACATGATACACTTTACAGATATACAAGCACACTTGAGAAATGGAATTTTATGCATTTATGCCTATGAGAAATATCAATAATTAATGTATAAATAGAATGTGAACTACAGCAGCTACCAACAACACTAAAGCCTGTTGACTCAATATTTGTAAAACCAAGGCCTTAATAAGCATTTCATAAATTCATAATTTATTATTACCTTAAATCTCCATCTTGTTACCACAACAAATTTTAACGTATGGTCTTTCCCCAAGATTTCTTCATTGCATAAGATGTCCAGCTGAAAAGAAGCACAAAATGTAGCGGATAAACACAAGATTACGTTCTGAAAAAGCAAACCCACCATGATCTTAGAGCACCATTAACCAGGTAAATAAACCCTGACAGGGCAATCAGAACCTATAAAATGAACTAACAATCATGAAATAAATAAATGAATGTAAAATATTGATTCAAGTTGAAATTATTATATTAGATGAGAAGAAAGAGTCATGAGGGACATAAATCTTGAACAGCTATGTAGGAAATTGGTCACCAGGGACAACAATCAATAATACAGTTTAGTGGTCTTCACAGACACATATTTGACTGCAAAATGTCACACTGGCCAACCAGAGTAAAGGATTCAATAATGCAGCATAAAAAACCTCTACAATCAACTGTGTTCAAATGGCCCTGAGGGCTGTCTAGATTTTTTAGGTACTTTACAGAAGGGTGACAGTCCTTTAGTAACCCCAAACTGAATGTTCCACCTATTATCTAAATCAAAACAATGACCCAACAGCCAATAATGCAGTCACAGCATCCCAAAGGTTTATTGGTATGAGAGTACGAAAACACGTGCAACTGACGTGGAGTAAAAAGGCAGCGTTGATGCGCATTTCAGTTTGCTATGAGAAAAACAAAGCAAGTTACCACAGTGCCACCTGCTGGAGACCTCGGGCTTACTGTGCTACACGTTTAAGGCATTTAATCAACATAAAAAAACTGAGAAGCTCTGTGAGCCAGGAATGAAAAAAGTGTCAACAAATGCGTTGATGCCTATTAGAATGTAATTCAAACATTCACTTCAAACATTTTGCTTTTCTTTTACGCTTGAAAGTAAAACAGCAACAAAAAGAAAAAATGACATCCTGAAATCGTTTTAGGTTTCTGGCTTCGAGCGATAATACGGAGCTGCGGCAGCAATAACCCTCCATACGCGCATAGAACAACAGGCGTCTGACAGCTGTATCGCGAGGGAAAGTTTTTGACTGATGCGTGCGGCAGGAAGCCCACGCACTTTTAACACAAAAGGAAACAAAAAATCTGTGATGGAACAGCATTAATTAGTCAAGTTTGCACTGAGGCTGCGAGATACATGACAAAAAGCAAACGATATTACAGGCTATTGTTTATTTCTGAAAATACGAGCCGCACTGAAAGCGTTGGAGGGAACTGTGACAGCGCGGAGGCGCTTTGATATCCATTGCGCTTAGTCACACAAGGCGCGCTGTTAAAAAGGATAAGACAACGAGAAATGGTGAACTTGGTGGCAAAGGTTTTAAAGGCAACTAATGCAGAGGAAACAATTAACCAGGCAGATAATGGCTTCGGTCTCTTCATTAATTCACAGCATGAGGGCCCAATGAGCTTCAGATCTGCCGGCGGTTAGCACATACCTCGTTGAAGGATGTCAGGTTGAGCTTCTTTGCGATGAACTTCTTGAGGTGGAGAACTGTGGCCTGGGCCGAACAACGAATCCACTTCCGCTTCAGACCTCTTAGTTTACTGCTGTTACACTCCAAACAGATGCTCACCTATCACAAAAAAGAAAGGGTCTGAACACAGTGATAATCACATCTCTTTAGTAACTGTGTGGACTGTTTTAGGGACACAAAACCTAAAACGAGTAGCTTATAGTACATAAATTAAGATAACAAACCAATAACTTATAGCTAACATTAAGCAGAGAACAATTGCATATAAGGAAAGTGAAATTTCCTATCTCTTTCTCCCCGTCTGGAATAGTTATCGCTGTTGGCAGAACAGGCCTTAAAGATTTTTAAACTCCGAACATATTTTTTACAATCTCCAAGAGGCTTCTCTGCAAGTTTAATACAACGTGCTTTACTGAATATCTTTATTACTTGCTGCTTTATCATGCCTTTACTAAGTAACAAGGGTAAGTCAAGGTTAAAGCACAAAGTACTATTTCATAAAATTGCATTACAACACACAACAAAACCTGTCAACAATCTCCACAGCCTTGCAGCAGACGCCAGCGAACAGTCAACCAACATTCCACACAAAGCCTAGCATGGCATTACCAGTCGAGCACAGGCGCCTAGGGCTGCCTGGCAGGTGCAGTGGCCTTCAGAGAGTCAAGACACATTACAGACTTCATACCTCTCTCCCTTTCACTCCCTCCTTCTCTCCATCCTGCTGCAGATAAGTGACTGAAAAGTTCAGAACAGCACAGTGGCCCATCTGGACCAACCCCCTCAGAACAGACATTAATAGAGAAAGATGAAGACGCAGCTGCATCCGGCGGCTAAACACCAGATCATTTCAAGAACAAATGGTGTCAGGAGAAAAGAGTCAGTGAGGACCAGGCACTGCCACATTCCTTATACTGTGGGCAGTATATTTCAAATGCAATTGGGTTGTAGGAAGGTAGTGGAGTGATGTAATACAAACACAGTTGTGGTAGTTAACACAGGCAAGTAAAGGAGATTTTTACGGCATGGAAAACTTTTTAGGGAATTTGCTTATTAGCTGTGAATGTGTGCGTGTAATTACTGGGTCATTACAGCACAGTCGGAGCTGCTACACTCATGGCAAACAGTCACACAAATGACTAATGGAGAATTCAGTCAAGCAAATAAACCTTCATATTCCGGAACAACTAAAAGTAGGGGCTTTTATCTGCAACAGAATATCTGGACTACCTGAGATGTTGCAAGCTGTTGATTACTGTGATTTAGAATCATTTTACAATTCATAGATATTTTGGTTTGTGAAGGGATTACTGTCAGACAGTATCTGTTACAAACCTGCTGGATAATTGCTTTGATATGGAACATAAGAAATTGGACCAACTGACAGTAATCCCAAGAGTTGCATTATATGATCTCAACATCCATATAACGCTGTTTAGCAGCCAACAGCACAGGGATTTTGCTAACTCTAGATTTTGATTGGTGTCAGTGTGAGTGCTTTTAAAATAAAACAAGACTATTTTGCACTGTACCCTTAAGCCTTAATGGCCTGTGCTTTGTTCCATTATTTCATTATATTTCAAAATGTCTTTCATGAAGGTGGCCTAAATAGTGCAGCCCCTATACTAATGCTGAAAAATCAATCTGCCTTTACATGTACACATCTGACACGCTTTTATCTTATGTGAGTTATAGTGCATAATGCCATATGAATCCAAATTAAATGTAAATGTGAGGTGCTTAAGATCAGCATCTTTAACATACCTTCGGATTTTCAAAGCCACAGTGTTTCAGTGGAAGACAGATGAATGGGTGACTTTCACACAGAGAATCTTTTAGCAGTGGAATGAAAGTAACTAAATGAAAGTAACTAAATGAAGCCTGTAACATCTCAGTCATTCAGTTCCGTTGCTCAGTTTCTGCACATGCAGGATTGCCCGGATCTTTTTGGCTTCATTGCTGCACCCGAGGTCACTCTGGATGGCTTCCACCAACATACACATTAGCCAAACTGCTCCACAGTCATCCAAGCACAGCCAAGTGAACAATGCTAAAAGTTTTATTCACATTTTACATTATACATGAAGCCAAAGTGCCCGTCTCGGCTTTACCACAGCTGGCCACACACGCACAATTCCTCCTTTTCCACTGAAAACCAATAGATATGACCACAGGAGACCAACACAAACATGAAATCTTCATCGATCTGCAACAAGTACACTCACACCAATACTCAACAAAATCATGCTCTTTTCAATACTTGAATGCTAGGTTTTTCTTTGTCATTCTTGCATTAAAACATCACTTGGTAAAGCGTGCTCCACTGAGGATGTGTGATGTATGTGTAATTTTGTCCTTCAGTATTGGTGTATATATTACAATGCAGTTATATTTTCTGCAAAATAAATGACAACTAGTTTACATGTATTATAAACATGGTACCGCTAACTTTCTGATAACCCAGTGAAACATTTTATTTGTCAGTTTCTCTTTTTACTGGTTCTTGGGGATAAACTGAAAGACTAGTCATAAGAAAAATCTGGCATCTAAAAACCTAAGTCCAAATAGATAAAATAGAATGGATATACTCAATTCTGATCAATAGTGAATATATACACTGATCTCTATTGATCTCTCTGATCTCTAATAGCAAACTATTAATGCAGCCAAACATTGCTCAGCAACCATAAACAACTAAGGTGAGTTTTGTATTATGCCTAACAACACCCTAAGAAACAAGCTGTTTAACAATATAAATGCATTACTCTGTCTATTTGCCTCTCATGTGTAAATAAGTGTAAATAATCACTTTCTAGTGTTGAACATTATATACTGTCATACCAACTACCCTAGGAATTCATTGGGAATCAAAACGTCTTTAATGAAGTGATTTTGTATTCCAAACATACAAGCATTAAAGTACTGCAAACCATTACAACAGCCCTACAACCTTCTGTTGCATTATTAAGAGCCATCTAGAGTACAGAATGAATATAAATGTACTATACATGAGTCTATAATGGCAAGGGGCAGGGCATTTGACATATAGACATACGTTCACAGTAGAATACTAGCATTCACATAATACATTATATAATGCATATACTTTTTTGTGAAGTCCATATATTTCACCTGCTCATCACTGCGATGGTAATCATTGTCCTCTTCTGCCTTCTCTTCTCCTGCTTCCTTACTGGACGGATCTTCTGACTTTAGCTCACCTGGTAATGTAAAAGAAAATGGTAACAACATACATTTGTTTCCAAATACTTTGCACACTTTAGTTTTCTAAACAAAGTCATCACATTCATAATAAGACTTTACCTTAATAATTCATTGCCTATCTGCACTTGAATAACGCTGTGTGCCAAATCTTGACTATAAGAGAGGCACTTCATTACATAGTATGTGTACAAAGAAACACTCCTACGATAGAAAAGCAATTATTTCAACCTGCTCACCCACACATTGAAAAGTCTAAAAAATAAGCATGAAGCTCATCAACAGAACCAGATTAATTTGATTCTCTTTCCCCTAATGAGAAATAACAGGAAGCAACCTGCCCAGAGAACACTCTGCACCTCAGATGGGCGAACCGGGGCTGTGTTTTATTACTGCTTTATACACAACTAAAAATTCTCTTCTCCACTGATACTGAGAGGCTCCTTACACTGGTATCAGTCTAGAAGCATTTAAAAGCACAACTGGGTTTGATGAAGGACTTTTGAAGGAAGATTAAACACGATGTAACCTCTATGGATCCTTTAAGTTGGTCAAGCAATTCTATCAATCACTCTCACATAAAAAGCTTCAGTTTTGTGTATGTGTATATAGAAATGGTGAGAGTTGCCATTTTAAAACGACCATTTTTAAACAAGTGCTACAAACTTGCCCACTAATGACGCCTGTCATTCATTTCTTACACAAATGATGAATAAGCACAATTATTTATCTTTGGTAAATCAATAACAGGCCACAGATAAACAAAGCTTAAGCTGTATTTCAGATAGAACATTTCTTTGTACTTTTTTTGTTTGTTGTTTTCACTAAATGCCACAAATCTCCACAGCACAGCAGGGGCTTTTAGTTACATATGACCAATAGTCTGTTTGAGACACTTGCTATTGTGTGTGTGGAGCTGTTGAAACATCACCATGACATTGTTATTGCATCACACCACAGCTCCCCATAGAAACAGGAAAGAAGAGTTCTTGAATCTGCACAGAAATGCAGCATGGCTATAGGAGGGGCCGATGATGTTAATACAACACAAAGCTTTGGGAACCTACTGCACAAAAATGTTTCTGGCTGGAAATAAGCTCACTGAGTCGGAGCTAATCTGAGGTAAGCAGACTGTGAAGGTGAGAGAAAGTGGGATTTCCAGCTAATAAGTTTTCTTAAGGGTGGTTAATAGGCAGGATTTCTCTGCAAAGTTGTCCAGGGTCCATGTGGAAACAGGGACAAGCTCAGGTAGCAATTTTACCATCTGTTACAGATGGTGGCTTCGTTTTCAAGCATAGCAACTGTCTGGTTAAAATCCACTGTGATTTCTGGGTTGCAGGCCCCTGAAACCAGAATATTTTATACTTGTAAAGGCAAACGCCACCGCAGTCAGTTTTGTATATTTCTACACATTTAGAATGCCAGGCTATTTCAAATTTTACACATCATCTGTTTGTTACTTAAATACGTGTTGTGATGTTTAAATAAATTCCTCAGAATTCCCCTGAATCTTTTCAAATATGAACATTTTGTTAAAAAAACCATACATAGAATCTGTGTAAACTGTGTTCATGGACAAGAGACTACAAATTTAATTTAACAACAGCCTTAAGAAGCCTCTAAACAGATATTTACTGACAATAATAGAAATTATTTTTTCAAACCGCCCCTGGTTCCTAATAACACCTTGTTATTAGGAATCAATGACTGTTTGCAGCCTTTTGTGATAGTTGTGATAGTTGTGTATCCTTCAGCTGTCCAGAGAAGCAAACTGGATTTCAATATCATTCAACCATTGTGGTTGAGAATGTGCAAAGAGCTGGAGGGTTTCTGTCAGAAAACAGTGAGCAGATTTACCACCCAAAACAAACCAGAGACTCTCTTCAACAACAAAAGGCTACAAATAAATATTAATGCTTATTAAGGCCTGCTGAATGGGATGTTTTGGTATATAAATTGTAATTTTGTCTAGTAAAATATGTACCTATAGTTTCTTATGCTTTAAAACTGTTTCAAGTATTAAATAAAAAACAAACACACTGTAGCCCACAGATGAGCTTGATTCTGTGTGGAACACCAAAAAGTTAAAAGACAACCAGTCAGGTTTTAAAATGGATTTCATTTATTAAACTCTTCATGTCATTTCCTGCCTCAGTCTTCTGTTCTCAGAGCAAACAGCTTTTATCTACACTCTTTGCTTCTGGCTGGTTTTCCTCTCACCTGATGTCTTCAAACTTCTATCCGACAAACTCTCGTTTCCTGTCTCTGTGTCTCATCTCTCATCACTGTCATATTCAAGTATGTCCTTCTGCTTCGGTCTGATAGTGTTTGTCTTGAGGACTGAAGAGTTCAAATACACTACAGGTCTGAACTAGCTGACATGATGTTGAATCAGTGACCATATGCCTCTAAATCTGAACATTTAATCAGAACCGTATGTAAATTCAGCCATAGCAGCTGCTGATAAAAACATGCCTGTATTTACACAAAGGTTATCAGATGAAACATACCAGGATACTGTTTGATTAGATGATTGTTTGATATCAAACCTTTCTCCCTAACCAAGTAAATTCATGCATACAAATTTATACTCATTCATACAAATAAAAATGAACCAGCCAAGAACATGCAAAATTGCGTTAACAAAATGAAGCCTCTTTTAGAGAATCTTTAGAAGAATTACTGTAACACAAAAGCAAATCCTAAGGTTATTACAGTATAATATCAAAATTGTTTAAAAAGTAGTAAAGTAATAAAGTTGCAAAGTAGTGCAAGGTAGAATTTGATATATTGACTTTAATTTATAAAAATTACCGTTTTACAAAAAAGAATTGTTTAGCAAATTAAAAAAAGATAAAAGATGAATTTACAAAATAAATGTTTAATTAAAACATTTGGATAAAACAACAAATTTGGTTCTGTTAAAATTCACCATTAAAAATATTTAATGGTTATAACAATAGGCTTCATTTGCTTCATGTAAAATATAACCTCAAGACTGAAAAGGTGGATGTATGTTTGTTGTAATATAAATACATGTGATAGAACGTGAATTTTCCACAAGGTAAAGGAAGCACTGACGTACCGTTCCGCTGAGATTCAAAGTGGGACTTTGGGTTGCACAATTCTCCTTTACTGTCTCCAGGCACTTCCATGCCTAACTTCTGATAGAATTCTCTCTGTTTCTTTATCTCGGCTGCAAAGGAGACCAATTAGCATGAATTAGAGACTTATTGTTAAATGTTACAACAGCACACTACAAGACGCTTACAAAATAAGACATTTTGTCAGATTAAACAGAATTAAGAAACTTATGCTTTCAATAACATTTTATGAAAGACTAATTTGATACAAATTTTAGGGACTGGTTCTACAGCACAACACATACTCATGACTAAAGTGCATTTTACTTTGCATTGTGGTATTTTTAGGCAAACAGATAATTTAGTGGTATATAATTGGATTTTGACCATTAATTTCTGAACTCTGTGTCATTATATTTTTGACTAATATCTCTCGCCCGTGTGGCCTTGAAGTTTTAGAGGCTGAGTTAAAACCTTATTGCATTTTAATGAGATCCTTTTTTCCACTAACAAGCACTTGGTACAACTCGGCCAAGGAAATTAATAAAAACAACTAAACAGGGTTGTCGTTTTTAAGCATGTAAGATTCGGTATTCTTCTATGGGCCTATGTCTCAGTAACAGAAATATAAAAGAGGGGTGTACAACTTATAAAAGGCACAAACCTTCCTGCAGGCCTGGCACCAATTTATACACAATATCTTGCATTGTTCGATCATGTCTGGGGGAGAGAGAAACAATACACATGATTACAGCAAGAAACAGCTGAAGGACAAGAAAGAAATGCCAAGAATAGAAAATTATGATTATCATTTGCATTCAGCAGGAATGTAGCTTTACTCATGTCTCTATGAGCTTTAGAATTCTCCTGTGACTGGCAGCCCCCTCAGTCTGTTGATGAGAGCTCAAAGGTAAAACCTATTAGGCATGTTTTGACATGTTCATCTGAGGGCCTGTTTTAATGCCACAAAGGACCTGAGTGAAGGCCCCAAGCAGACAGGCGCCAGCTCTGAGATGAATGGGCAATGGGGGACCCTGAATTAAAAAGACTGAGATTCAATGCACTACAGCTTAAACTCAGAACACCCGATATTAACATGATGTGTGTATATATATATATATTTTGGTATTATAGTAAACAATGTTGAAATTCTGTAAATTGTCAAAATGCAAAAAAAATTCTTCAATTTAAAAAAAGAAGCTTTATTTTCTTGAAACCAAATTTAATTTCTATTTTTTTCTACGTTTTCTCAGATACACATGTTAAAAAACAGGTAAGTTCATACTAACAGCCCATAACGACTAAGACCAGCTAAACACAGACCTTAGATCTGCACCATTTTGAGAATACAGGCCAAGTTGTGTGTCAGAGTCCAGCTCATCAATCTGCTCTGAGGGCACAAAGATGACTGAGCTCATGGCTAGAAGGCAGCAGAGCACCTGAGTCCCTGGTGCTCAGCCGAGCCGCCACCTGCTTCCAAATCCCTGCAGCCCGGAGGGAAGGTGCAGGACCAATTAGCCACAAGTGAGCTTGCACAGAGGAGGCCAGAAAGCCTGTTAATGATGGGGAGGCTGGCATTTAGCTAAAATATCAACAAAAGCTCTGTGTAGTTTTATTGTGGGGTGTACATTTATGCAAACAAGTGAGATGAAAATCAATGATCTACCACTACAATGCAGAATGTGTTTTTTATTCACGATTAAACTGTGGGGCTCGTAAAGCACTGCTGTGTTACACTAAGATCACATGAATCATGCAGCGAGGGAGTAACTTGATTGCTGTACACTGTTATTTTACTGACCCCAAATCTTTACATAGTCTCATTCTCTCATACCCTCATGCCCCGCATTGGCTTTTATCTGTCTGTAGGGTTGGAGCGTCTCAGTTTCCTTGATATTCAGAGGCAGCGAGACAACACATGGACCATGGTGAATATTTTAGGTGTTAGGAAATTGTTTTTCATCAAATTTCAACTTCAAGCTTCTATGCAGCTAAATGACAATAATCAAAGTGCTGGCATCTGGCCCGGCGTGCCTGTGAACCCATCAGACACAGAGGCAGGGATGCTTCAGGGGCTGTTGGATGGCCAACCCCAGCTCTTTACACTCACCTACACACTGTGAGCTCATCTGTGCTCTGTAGCACAGGCGCAGCTCCCAGCCAAAAGAAATGCAAGCTGAAACTTGAAAGTGCTCAAAACACTACTGTAGTACATTTTAAACAGTGTTATCCAATTTAGTCTTGTTTTAATTTATTTAGTGAGGGATATTTATAATCTTACTTCATCATATTGCTTTAATACATTACTTGAATGTAGCGTCATTAAATTATAGTACATCAATGTTCTTTTGGAGGGCTCCCAAGGCTCTTTCTCTGTGCCACAGAATATCTGCACCATCATTACACGTTTTTTCTGATGTTGGTGTGTAATTAGTCACGTGGCATTTACAGCTTCTGTGATTGGCTAAAAAATTCCCATGCACAAGCCAAGCAACAGCCACTGATATGAATGGCAATGCTAACAAATAGTATATTCTACACTCTAAATATATATATTTGAGCCCCCCTTGGTGATTTACCCTGTCCCATGATTCCAGTTTGCTGTAAACCAAAAGCACAGAAGACAACTGTCCTTCACAAAATGACATCAGGATACAGGTCCAGAGAACATCAGCGGATGTTTAGATAGGATGTGTGCACCTACCACCTTCCAATCAGTGAAGAACACTCCACCCTGTACATAAATAATTCACCAAAGAGAGCTGTAGGAAACCTCTGATGTCAAATACCCATGTGTGTGAACCAAAACACACACAAACACAAGGCTTCCAGCAGTGGAATAATAGCACTCATCAGTGCGTGCTGGTGGACCCCTGCTGGGCCGAGCTGGGATTTACTAAGAGGTGTGTGTGTGTGTCTTACCCAATGTACTGCAGTGGATGGCTCTGATGAATGACTATTCGACATGTGGGACACGTGTTGTTCTCCTCCAGGTATTTCACCAAACAACTTCTACAAACTACACACACACAAACTTTGATGTTTGTTTGATATGCATGCTGCCACAAGAAGTATAATTTTTAGGAGATGTGTGACTATGTCTTTAAACTTAAATTGAAGGCTATATGAAGTGGTAAAATGGCATTTGTTTACTGACACAAACTTCCCAAACCTACATCTTTTAAATTATTGATCAAAGCCTTTTCTAATCAAGTCAAAAGTGAAACAAGCCTGCCCTCTAGTGTTGACTTCAGTTACTGCCTCACTACAGTGAAGCGCATGGTTTACATCGTCAAACTGTGCTGGTTTGACAATAATGACACTTACAGGTGTGTAAGCACTCTGTGACTGTTGTGGCATCTATCAGGTACCCCTCACACAGACGGCAGGTGATGTGGGCGTTGATGTCCCACAGTTTAATCTTTCTGGTTAACATCTCGGGGTTCTGTCAGGTGAAGACAGTGAGAAACATTTAGAAGATGTAGAAGACACACTGGGGTAAAATGGGGTGAGAAGTTAATCTCTTTTTCTTCCAAAAACTTCATTTTTTTATATTATTGATTTACAAGTATTTAAAATGTTTCTATACATTACAGAAAGTTTAACTTCTATCACTGAAACGTACAAACTGTCCCATAAGCTGGGTTAAACTCCCTCACATACATGTTGAGCCCTGATACAGAAATAAGTGAATTGTTTTGTTTGACTAGTACCACATCTCTGGGTTATGTCATATATTTTGCGAGACAATACAGTAAGACTGTATTGACCACACAGTGTTATCCAGCACAACACAAAGAAGACAATTCAATTCAAATTCAATACTGATTAAACAGGTTATTCACACCACTCAGGCAAGAATAAATACTTCTACATTGATTCAATATTTGTGTTTAGATGAAAAACACAGTTCAAAGAAGTTGTGTTGCAGAATAGTTTAGAAGTCTTGAAATACCCATTTAAAGATATAAGAAAAATGTTGTATTGATTTTAATACAAACTGATTACATTTTCATGTAACACTGTGCTTTTTGAATTTTAAAAAGATGGGTAATTCAAATACCGAGGGAAAGATTCACTTTTCATTAAATCATGAATCAATCGTAAATTATGTAATCTGGATAGTTAATATAGACCAATTACAATTCAGTATGCAAATATTTTAATGTCATCTTCATTGGCAGTCACATTATTTAAGGTAAACATTCTATTAATGTAAATGTACATAGAAGTTCTAAATTGTAACTGCAAATTTCATGTAGTATCATGGCTCAATATGTGCACAGCAGGGTATAAATGCAGGTGCATGTTACAATTCAAACCTTCAGCCTTGTTGCAATAACACGATCACTGCTATAGTGTGAAATGAGGGCAGAGAATACAGCCATTGGCTGCACTGAATATTACACTCTTACATTAGTGGCGTTCAATAACATTTGCTGCATCAAAACCATTCATTTAGCCATGAGCCTTAACGTATTATACTGTGAAAAGATTTTTGCATTTAAACTATTTAGACTGAGAGTTTTGCATATTACACAAGCATCATTTAGTATGAGGTTTGTATTAACAATGTACACATCTTATTCAGAATACAGATTTTAGTCAATATAAACTGCTACTCTAATGCTACTATTCATTCTGTTACAAAGAATAGAATAGAATAGAATAGAATAGGTGACAAAACATTTGGGGTGGACTATTCCTTTAAGATCATTAAAGTCAGTTTATAAGAGCATTGTGACATCTGAGCAGACAGGAAGTGATGCACTTACCCCTAATGTCGCCATGTGTCTAGTGCTGAAGGTCTGGCAGCCAGGCTTCTTCTGGGAGACACAGTACGGTGTTGTTAACCGTTCATCCTGTGCTCCACTCCACACAGCTGCAAAACACACAAATAAATATACACATTTATACACATGTTCAGGGAAAGAGATACTTCCTATTTTTTCCCTTTCCAATGCATTTCAGTAAACAATATTTCGATTTCAAAACAAGCTGAGTAAGGTCTGTGTTGTCCAGCTGGATAAAGATAATTTGTCTTTACAAAAACATTCTCCTCACTTTTTTATTGTTCTGTGGAGTTCTAAAAAGTCAAAAAGACAGTGTCTCAAAGACATGACGCCTGTCTGTGAAGTTATCAGTCATCCTTCCCTCTTCATCAGTGACCACAATTTATGATTAATCAAACTACATCAGAGATCAATGGCAACAAACCCAACAAACACCAATTAAACCTGCCAAGAAAAACTTAAATGCAAACATGCTTATTGGGGATAGACCAAACTGCCCCTAAAGATGCTTTTCTATAACAAAATTTTAAAAGTTTTGTTGTGTCAACATTCATGAAAACACTGAAATACAATGCAAAAGCCAAAGACATCTGCCTGATGCTGTGCAATTAAAAATAAACGGCACAGATGGAGCAGCTCTGCTCCTGGTTGTTGACTTATCTGTTAAGTATTCAAGCAGACAAAATGACCAAACAACCTGTCCCTAATTGACTCACAAAAGTGGCAGTGCCCTGGAATTTAATTGGCTGGCTCCGCTGCAGATGCACACACATGGGTTTCCTGCCTGCTCTAGTCCAGACAGGGAGACGACTACAGCCAGCATGGGAGTATCTGTCTGTTCACCAGCCTGTAAAATTAGTACACTTACAGGCACTTATTCACCACAGAGACCAATGTAGGTCATCTAAGGATATAAGTGTGTCATCGGAATTACAGAAACCATGTGTTCAATAGGAAGAAACTTTTACCAGCTAACCAGACTAGCTCACTGCAGGCATCGCATTTGCTTTTCTGAGGCTGCAAAAGGCTCTTAATAATATTCTGTCTGCCATTGTTCTTTAAGGGTAGAAAATAAGATGAAGCATGCCAGACTTAAACTTGTGATATCCATACGAGCGTGGTTGTAGGTGTTGAAGCAATCCTACATGCTCAAATTCTCTTTGAATATCCTGTTTCACTCTAAAATGCAATACGTTATGGACACAAATTGGCCTGCAAATGCCGTTTTGTGTTAACTTCATTAGTTGAACCAAAAATGTCAGTATCTCTTATACAACAGACCTCCCACATTCCTCCAGTGTGCACAAAACCTTTCAGTTTGCGAACTAAAACTTCTAGAACAAATCAACAATTCAATCTGCCATTGCTGAGGGGTGACTTTCCTTCTTTGTAGTAGTTAAGTGACATTAAAGCAGACAGAAATCTCTTATTGGCCAACACAGGAAACATTCTCCTATCTCAGCCTGCAGCCCGGAGCCACGCAGGGTCTCGAAAGGGTTATAAAATAACACATTCAATATTCAGATTGTTACGCACAGACAGAGCGTTTTTTGTCCAATCCTGAACTAACATTTGACTCCACCATCAAAATGATGAAACTGAAGCAGGTGTTATGTTTGGTTTGGAGCAAAAACATCATGCTGGGGAGTTTGTACAAGAACTGAATCGTGACTGAGGACAGTCACTGCAGTACAACTGGGAGAAAAATCACATTATACCATTTAATAAGCAACACAGACACACACACACATCTTCAGCATGTGAGATCATGTATCATGTTTTTGTTGTGTTCTTATCATGGTAAACACTTTGTTTTTATCATTCTTAACGCACACAAACAGCAAAATAATACCCTAGTGTTATTTCAACATGAACTGCAGATAAGACTTGGTTTCACAGAATTTGTGCTCAAGATATGAACCCAAGTTAAAACCAGCTGAATCTTCAGACGCAATATTAAAACCAACCTCAGAGAAACATCAATGTACAATAACAGTAGGGGTGTGCGATATTGATAAAAGTAATATCGCAATATTTTCTGGGATTTTCCAGATAACGATAATCAGACGATATCTTGCATAATTAAAAAAATGTCTTGTAAATGTCTTTGCGTATAGTCTGTATATATATATAAATATCTGTATTCGAATTAAATACACTATAAAATAAACTATCCGGTTTTTAAAGTGTGTCTGTAGCTCTTTTTTTTTACAGTCTATGATTAGACCGTTTGGTTTCATTTCATTGTTTGCATCTCATCCAGTAGCAGCCGCTCTAAACGTGTCGTAGAAAGGCCAAAATCAAGCGAATAAGCAACAGTTCACCCCTTTTAAAAAACGAAACCTAATGCACAGAACAGCCTGAGCGGACAGTTATTTGGGGTTTTACAGCGTAGATGGTAAAGCGTTAAAGATGTTCATGTTTTTGTCTCCTTTTGTCATGTTTTTAAATCGAAATATTGACACGTAAATACCTAGGCGTGTGCTTTGTGAAGCACGTTAAGAGATCTACAATTCAGACTGTCAGATATTTGTTTAATAAATGTGTGATTAAATCTCAGTTATTTTTGTTTTTTGGGGACGTGTCCGTTGAATCAGATTTTCCTCTAAAGTAACAGCCCTAACGCGCATTAGCTGTTTTTTCATCAGAGTATGTTGCGTAAAAGAGCCGCGCTCAGTCTGCGGACAAAGTATGATGCGTGCACGTTTTACCCTGTCTGCTGCAGACGCGTCGTGTTTATCTGATTCTCCGTCTCCCTAAACTTTTCATAATTCTCTTATTCATTGATTGATGGTTTGAAGATGGTGAAAGAGATTTGTTGTCGAGCACAGTTTGCAGCTCATCGTCTTTTGACTAACATCCGACCTTTTAAAACGAAACCACCTCCATGCTAGTGACGACGACCCGCGTATAGGAATTAAATCTAGCGTGGATTGTGAGTATGTTGATGTCTGAATCTCTCTCACAGTTTCTTCGCTCAATCTTCAGTCAAACACGGATCTGTCCCGCTAACCCATGCTTTGAATGCGCGCATGTACTATACTACAGCACGCAGTGAACGCGCGTCACTTAATGCAGTGTTTTGATTGGCTTCTGAAAATGAGTCACATAATATGATCGTTAAACCGGCAATCACGATATTATCGTATCGTATATATCGCACACCCCTAAGTAACAGTGTTTTTCACAGATTGGCTTTGGGTTCACAGAATGCTTCAGAGAACTGAATTACAAGGCATTGAAAAGCTGGTTTTTAGGGTCATTGCTGTACCATTCACCACGCAAAAAAAACAATCTGTAAACCTAATCTTGTGGAGAAGCAATAGCACAGATCTTCTTAACCCACTACATTTAAGTTAATATTCATTTTAATTATTTATAAGAGGAGTTATATTGAAAGTTAAATGTTAAACAAAAACCTCTCCCTCACTACAAAAACATTTACAGATTGTTCTCATTACAAGCAGGGCTGGAAATAAGGGTAACAGAGTTCCAGTTCAAAATGTGACTTTTTCTATGTAACAGCCTCAACACCGCACACTCATGAGTTTTAGCATGTATGTCCACAACAAGGATTGCCCCAGTGCATCTTGCCCATGTTCACTCAGCGATACCATAGATTTCAATCCTAGATTCCTACAGGAGAAACCAAAGAAGACAATGTTTAGCCCCAACACACAGGGCGATGTGAGAACAGAAATAGCCTCCACTATGACCAGACACCAGCAATAGGTCACAGACGCAGTCCAGTCCTGACCCTCAAGAAATCAGTTAAGATCTCATAAGTGAAGATGGTTTTATAACAGGGTGTGTTAAAGAAAAACTCCAACACGTATACCTCTCTGCCTGTTTCTGGCACATTTGCGGCTACAAAGCCCCCGCTGTTATCTGCAGGGCCAGATGAAGTGCTCTGGTGGACGGACGGGCACACAGACACCAGCAGCTGTATGAAGCTCTCTGATGAGTTAATGAGAGGCTTCAGTGTAACAGACTAAGCAGAGACGTTTTGTCTCTGGAAAGAAATGGGTTTGTGTGTGACCCCAAAGCAATGGACCCGGACCGGCAGTCAGCCAAAAACAGTGGTTTATGCTTGTTACAAACAGTCTTTCATGGTTTGCCATACAAAAAAAAACTCAATTGGGGAAAGAAAGGTTTATTTGAGGAGCTTGGAGAGCTACGGCTACAACACTGGGCTGAAAGATGGCGGAACAATTGAGATTTACTGATGTCATTCAGCAACCTGATAATACTGGTTACTGCTTTTCAAAGTACAAGAGCACCTGGCCCCATAAATTATTAAAAGCCAGTTTCAATAAACCTTTTTAAAAAGCTCCACAGTACAGGGTTGGTAGATGGTTATAGCAAGATACCATAATCACATAAAATGTATTTACAAGCTACAAAGAATTCTCTGCTATTAGCATGATGACAAAAAGATGGTCATTGAACATTATGCAAAAATAACTACAGTGATAACACTTAAAGACTGTTGGTGTTAAAATAAATACAAGCATAATCTTTATAAAACCTAGTTTAACACTGTACTTTATGAAAATGTCACCCCATATGAGAAACACCCTGATGATCTGCATAAAGATTAATTCAACAATACAAAACTTTACTTTCCATTAAGCCACATTCCAGGTCTTACATTTACATTACATTTATTCATTTGGCAGACGCTTTTATCCAAAACGACTTACAGTGAATTCAAGGTACACATATTTTTTATCAGGACTTGATGTCCCCTGGGATAGAACCCACAACCTTTGCAGTGTTAACGCTTTGCAGTTGAGCTAACAGGAAGGCTAGTCATCATTAAACATTACATAAAACAAATCAGCTTCTTAATCTTTCATCAAGTATGTTCTCTGAAACAACTTTCAGTTCAACTGAAATCACAAACTCCTTGTATAAGCCTTCGCTATACAACACTCACTTTCTATAACTGTAGACCAATAAAGTTTTTACCCTGAGAACATTCAAATTACCTTATTTATGATAACCACAACAATAAAGATGAATAGATGCACATGACAATTTACATTAACACTGTTTACATTTTTAGTTATTTTCTTAAGCAGACGATGTTATTTTGTTATTTTGTCAATGTTATTTTATCGTTAATTAAGAAATTGACCTTTGAATTACTGACCCAAATCTTTAATCATTACAATACTAACTCCCTCAAAAAAAGGCTTAGACCAGAAACCATGACAAATTACAAATATCTTGCGTCTAAATACCAGTTGGTAACCTCATGAAAGCGCTGCTAAATCACAATTAGTCTGAGTCTATCTGCTTACCGCACTCTCACAAGTGTTATGACTTTTAACTTTGGTTGTAGAATTTTGCATTGGCATGTTTGTGTCCCAGGATATGTAACCATAACACACAGTCACTCTGTGTTTGAAGGTTGTCTATATGAGATAAACAAAAAAAACCACCCCAGATTGTAGGCTAGGTTGATGATATCATACACTGAACCTTGACCCAGTACTATAATACAATTACTCCTGCAATTCTTGTAAGAGTAAAGATTTGTAAACCACAAATGTGTAAAACAGATAAAAGCAACAAGCAAGGTTACCATTTGTATGTAATTTGCTAATTTCACTCTAGAATGGCTAATATAACACAAGAATGACAATAAATAAATAATTACTTTCTTCTGAAACCCGTCTAAACAGTCATACAGTTCTTTTTTCCGCAGAAGACTGATGCTTTATAGGCAAATTAAAAAAGAAAATAAAAAGACAAACATTGTTTTTTTAATTTAGACTCATCTGTAACCAACATAGATATTTAAAGAAATTGTAAAGCGTACAGAAATTAGCCAAAAGTCCCAGCTCTCTAAAAGCTGTAAACGGTGCACATCACAAGATCTGACTGGAGTAGCACTAAACCCTGCACACTAACATGAGATCTTTGGACTACAGCTTGAGATCTTTAGACAATCAGACACCAATTGTTTGTGTCTGTGGGACATCTCTTTTTTTAACTTCTGCTAAATGTGTGGGAGAAAACATATATTTTTGTTTAAATTAATTTTGTATAAAATTAAAACAATTAGATTTTTGTGGAGTTATCTTACACAAAACACTGGTCTTACACAATACACGCAAGCAACGCTAAAACATTCTTGGTTGGGAAACAGAAAATCCACATATCAAATGAGCCTTAATCTAACACATCATAAAGAATTAATCTATTAGTTCAAAGACGATCAATAAAGATGATTAAAGAAAAATCTAATCAAAGCACAGTGTCTGACAGATGTAAATTTACATTTAAGTCTTACCTATTCCTCATTGATTTTCCTCAGTTTGTGACCTTTGATTCACTGAAGCACATGTACAAGTTTCTAACATAAACATAAACCTCAGCAAAACTGGGCTCAAATTTTAGCACTGCAATTTAAACTCATTTTCATTAACGTCAAAATTTCACATCAGCTGAAATAACTGCCTGTGTAGCTTTAATGCCAGGCCACAGGCTTGACCTGTGAACTCGCTTTTCTGGGTTTGTACTAAAAACATGGACAAACTCTAAAGCATTGTTTTCACTGAAAACTGTTTCACTGTTGCTGGCACGTTTTTGAATGTTGCGCAGTTGCCACAGGCCACATGTTTATTCAATCACACTAAAGGACATATCAAAGTTTTATAAAGATTACAATACAAACAAAGCATAACTGTTTAGTGAGAGCCACAGTAGATATGTCCTGATGACAAGTTTACTAGGCTTTCACACATTTTAGGGTTCTGACAAAAGGCACTGACTAGGGAATTAATCATGTATTAATAAAACACCATCTGAACGTTTGACTTACTAGTTGTGATCACTAGACTGTGATTGGGTGTGTGTAACTCGCAACACCTATCACAAAACGTATTCAGGTCACAATTCATCCCCAAACATTGCACTATACACACCATATCACAAACTTGATAATAAAAGCAGCATTTCAAACCAGCACAATAGCAATTTCTGCTGGAGAAAAGATGTTTCATCAGTCAGCGCTGTTCATTAAAATGCAAGGCCACAAGACAGTGCAATTTAACAGTTTATCCTGGTGGCTTCCATTGGGATATTTCACGAAAGACCAGATCAATGTGGATGCCAACTAAAGTCCAGACCTGACAGCTCAATACATACATCACACAGAGGCAGAGATCCCAGAGGGACACGAGGGGGACAGCCTCTCCCCTCTCAGCTTTAAAATTTGTAAAACAAAAATGTTTTGATTTTCAATCTTCACAAGTTATAAAAGCTGGGGCTACAAGACCTGGGTCTCTGCTATTAAACCTCAAGACGTAAAAAGACCACTGTTTCACCACTTATTATGTGCCCACCTATAATATCACACTACAGTTTAATGAATGTGTACACAGGACTTGTTGGCTTCTCTTGCTCCAAAAGTCAGGGGTTCAGGTTTGCACACGCTTTGAGACACCCAATAACCCTCCTGGCTTTAACTTTTTCTCTGGCCCTGGTTTCATTCTGCATGCAAACCATCTAATTTCAACTTAAAAAAAAACCCAGATGATCCAATAATAATGCTGATAGACAGGAAGCGTTCATGAACATTCCAGGCAGGTTGGACAGGAGAGGTGACCAACACCAGAACTGTGATCAGACACAGGCGTGCATGCTCGTTAAACTCTAACTACGCTAAATTATACTTTCTACCTTCTTGGTACAAAGATGACCCAGGTTATAGAAGCTGCAGGGCCCGGCGTCGCCATACACACACTTACACGCATACACACACATGCAGCACGACCGCACATATAACAGCACTATAGCCATGCAGAGCTGCCATCAAACGAAAAAAAACACAGCGAAAATAAAACAAAACTCCCCGCTTGCCGTCCGAAAGAAAGGTCGGAGGACATGTACGTGCAACGTTGTGCGAGAAACGGTTCAAGTTTAAAGGAACAAACCTGTTTATGGCCGGAGCGGTCCGCTGGATTTCGGGTTGAATCCGAGTTAAATCCACTACCAGTAAAACAAAGAGGCGAAAATATCCGGCCCGTGCCGAAACAGGCCGAACATCACACGAATGCTGTCTGCTGCGCATGCGCATATTTGCTGACTGGGAGGAGGGGTGAATGGGAGATGAGAAACATTGGATTAGTTTATTTGGTTTCATTGTTTTAAGAAAAGTAACATTGATCATGTGAACACAGAGGGTTTAAAAACTCAATGCATTCTAAGAGTTTTAAGGAATGGGCTGCAGTAAAATTTTACCTTAACTAAAGTAACGGTATACACTATAAATTATATACTGTTGTTTACCATAATATGTATATTGGGTCCTTATGTGTTAACTTAAGCGGAGTCCGCGGATCATAATTTTTACAGAAACCAAGCACAAAATTGTGTCATTCATAAATACATACTGATTAATAAAAAAAAAAATTATTACTTGCAAATCAGAGTTATAATACAGAGGTTGAAAATGGCTTGAGAAATATGCCAGCATCAATATATTAGAGATTGGTAGATATATTAATACAATCTGTACACATTAGCAATTCTTGTTTCATTGTATGTCGATGACAGTGATGTGACAGTTTCAAAATGAGGAAAAAGAATATGTTGATTTGTTTTGAGAGAAAATAATGTTTTAATGATTTATTGTTGTTACTCTCATTGTTATTAGTACCATAGCTTTAATTTTAGCTGATACCCTGATTAAAATATGTTTATGTCAACAATATTTGAAACAATGCTTTTATTAATATTAAACTATAAACATGATTTCACTAACTTGTTATCATGTTTTCATGCTTTCACTGCACATTTCCGATATCTGTTCCAATATCCATTAAAAGAAAAAACTTGGTGCTTCTAATCTGTGAATATGGTTTTGTTTAGTCTGTTTACTACTGGCCCTCTGTTGATCTGTATTGCTTTTTGTTTCAAAAATGCATTTCTTTGCTCATTGATAGTAAAAATCTATGAATGTGGTGACACAGATGAAATCAAATGTTATTTTGACATTCTTAGAAAAAGAAAGGATTTCACTGGAAAAAAATTTACAGGAAGCCAACTGGCACTATGATATCCCACCATAGGTTTGGGGGTGTGGCTTTGTCATTGTGGGCTAAATGAATGTTATGGTCCCAGCCTAACAACTCTCATTCACAGGCATACCAGTATTCACCGGCTACACTGTTGGGAACGTTTGACATTTGAGATGGAAAGGTTATTTTGTATTTGTGCTAATTGTGCTGTTAGGATTGCCACGCAAATGGATCCAAGGTTCAGGACTATTATACATGTAAGTTTTTACATTGTTTATAATATAATTGTGTGATGCTTGGCTGACTAGGGTTCACTTTTGGCATCATGGATCATGGGATTGGGAGCCAGAATGAAGGTGCTGGGTATCCTAAACAGAGGAAAAATGTAGTGTATAATTCTGCGGAATTTAAAGGTTTCGTAAAGGAGATCGTATTTGTACTCTGCCTATTAAATTGTTCTATGGCATGTTATGAATTAATTTACACAGAGCTTAAAATGCTTTTCATAGAATGCCAGAAAGTTAAACATATATGCATTGCCACTTCATGTTGTCTGTTGAGGCAGTCTGAGGTTTTAACAGGCACAAATGTACAGCTCAACAACAATGGCAATATTTTGCCTTTTGGTGTTCAAAATGCCTACCAGACATAATTTACAGGTATAGGTATGACAGCCCTGTAGGTGGCTATCCATCAATAGCGTGAGTTTGGAGCAGGGGGCATTGAACATTGAATGATACACTGAATGATATAAGGGTGTTCATGTAATCTTATTGCACTTTGTTAACTTGACATAATCTCATTAATTTAATACATAATAAATATAACACAAAACATAAAAGTTTTAGGAATTCTAACTAATGAGGAAATTAATAAATCAATGTAAACCTTGAGTGGATTTTTAGTCAGTGAGAAAATGCAACTGTAAACAGTTATAGATGCAGTACCAAGTCCTAAACATGATGCAGGTTTGTCTCATAAGACAAATTTAGTTACAGTTTAATTATACAGATAACAGTTATTCCTTTTATTCAGTATATTTCTTACCCTGTAAATACATTGCCAAAATTTCACAGGAAATGTTCACACTTGCCCTTCTTTTTTAACATTTAATTTTTCAGTTCACTAGGACCGTCCGCTGGGCTTTACTGGGGTTTTCCTAATAGTCCAGCTGCAGCAGGCCATGGATAAGTCCCCCTGAGGCTATTATCTCTAAAGAAGGCGTGTGCCATAAATGGGCATGTCAATCTTAATTACAACCGGTGGTCCCATGGGAGATGTCATTTCCACAGACACGATTGTATAAATGGTACAAGACCAAGACATCCAAACTGTTCATCTGAAATACGAGATCTGTACATCATGCCTTGGCACACATTCTACAGCTTAGCAGATGGTGTAATTTAAGTCCAGAAATTCAGGACTTATTTAAAGATTACAATCTTAAGAAAATCTGATAATGGGCTAAACCCATTAATTAATGGCAATTTAATTAATGTCAATCTATTTATCAATAATTTATGCAGTGATGAGTGAAATTTCTATATTCTGTTCTGGGATCAGCTGACAGTCACACTGCTGCATCTCAATTTCTTATTGCAAACAAATAAATGCTTTTGTGGAACACTATGAATGAACTTTCAAATCTACATATTATTCACTAGGGTAGGGTCTTTAAATCTACAGTAGCTAATTTTTCAATGCATATTCCTGTTTTATATGCAGGTAACTGTAAGTTATTTAAGCTGATTTGCCTAAAAAGTGTAAACACTGTGACTTTGTGATGCTGTGAAAACAGTGTTCTTTTTGTTAAGCATTCAGATCAGATCAGCACGGCAACAATTGGTCAAACAAATCTCCAAGCTTTTGACAGAACTATTTGATTGGCCAACACTAGATACACTTTACTTTTAAGTATGATAAAAATTTACTTATTTACTTTCACTTAAGTATGTTGTTGGTCAGATACTTTGAGTTGAAGTATAACATACTACTAGAATTTCTCTTGTTAAGTGTCATTTTAGCCCTGCTGCTCATTTACATGTACGTCATGTTTAGCTTGTGTGAGGGGGCCCTGATGACATGTGCTTTCTGATATGCAGGTTTACAGCTAATGTGTGAAACTGAGACTTTGACATTGTTATATGAGTTATTTGATTTGATGTTGTGCACTTCATTTGTTTAAAGAAAAGGCTGGATTAAATGGGCTTTTGTTTCCACAGGTCAAAGCAGCAGTTTCAGGTGATGATAGACTTGTTTTCTATTGTGAAGTTAATTCAGTGGGAGATTTAATTATATAAAGGTAACAAATTGAGGGGCTTAAAAACAAAGTTTGATTCTGTTATGCAAAACATTATTTGAAGAATGGTTACCATGGTATATGTTACAAAATGCTACACTTTCAACATACTGTACAGCATTAAAGTCTGTGCCCTATCATGTTTAATGTATGTCTATTTAATGTATACAGTTAAGCTTATATAACACTTCAAATGTCATTTCCTTGTCTTTGACCAAGAAGCCATAGAGAAAAATCAGGAAAAGCCAAGACACTTAAAGTTAACATGCTCAGGTCTTGACTCTTTGTCTTATGAAACAGCTGATTCTGGGCTCCTGGCTCAATATATTGGGCATCCTGCATGTTGTTGGTGTGCTGAGCTGGATCCCAGAGTGGGCCATGCTTTCTATTGTGATGGGGGCCCAACGCTGGGTACCCTCATCCAGCCCTTAGTTATCTTTCACTGACAGAACTCTGCCTCATGACTGCCTCAGTGGGCCGTGTTTATGTGTTTACAGGGAAGCTGTGAACTAACCGACTGGTTACTGGTTAGTGAGTTGGGTTTGTAATCAATACGTTGGTGATTCCATTCCAGTGCCGGCAGGTAGCAACTGAAGTGCCCTTAAGCAAGGCATCTATCCCACAATTAATCCTGTGTGTTCACTTCTCACCAATGATGGGTTAAATGCAGAGGTCACATTTCGGGCATGGGTTACCATATGTAACAACACCCTCTCTGCCAGCATGGCCTGCAGTACTGAACTTATTCTGCAGGGTGTAAAACTAGTACTAAATGCACTTCACAATACATCGCTGTCACTGTGATTCTCAAATGGAATTGTGCAAAACAACATTTTCTTTGTTGCTGGAGTTATTTGCATGTTCAAAAACTTGCAATGCTAATGCTATTTTGTCACTCTTCCACAGCTACTGAAAAACAACCCATAAATTATCCTGCTGGTGTGTTTCAGTTCAAGCGGAGCAATACTAACTTTGTTTTCCCACATGACTGAAGATAATACATTGCAAAAGGGGGCTATTTAAATGTAAGAACTTAAAATAGGCCTACAGATATATTCCAAACACAAACGCACTGTTTATTCAAAATATATAAAATAAACCAACCAGTGTCATTTTGTTGATGTTGCAGGAGTAAACTATAAATCAAAGTTCACAAGTCTGACAAAGCCTTTTACCTAAAAACTTAATGTTAGATGTTTAAATTTAGATACATACATATATATTTTTGCAGGACTTTGTGTGGTGCTTGCGTTATTGTATTTAGTGCTGTGTGTGTTGGTGTTCTGGGCTAGTATGTGGACAAAACAGTTTACAGTGCTCACTAAAATCAACATGAGCCTGACATCACTGGGCTGTACTGTATTTGCTGTGATGAGTGAATGTAGGGTTGGGATTTTGTTTCTCTCTGCTTTGAGATCTGCTTGAAAAATTCATGAAGGCAGCCATTGGTTCTGCGTGTTTTGATCTGTTTGGGTTCTCTTTATATCCTGTTGCCAAGGAGCTTGTAGTTGAGTACTAGAACCCTTTGGGTGAAGCAACATTATCTAGATTAAACTTCATATCTGGGTAAATTTTGTAACTTTTTGTTTCAAATGTTACACAAGAATGTTTTTTTTTTTTAGTGGTTTCTTATTGCATTATAATGTATTTGTAATGTTTAATCAGATGGATTAATCTGTATGATGCTCCTTTGTTACTGTCAATTTCATTTCCTCTATCCAGTTTAACTGAATCTTGCATGGAAGAGGAACACATTTAAAATGGGAAGTTGTCCAAATTAATCCAGCCTTCCTGCTTTTCCTGAATGGCTTTTAAAAGACATGCCATGAAGAGTTAATGACATAGCTGGGCTGCACTCCAGGCATTCATTGTCTCTCTCATTTCATTCTGTCTCGCCCTTTCTACTAAAACACACACACATTTAAGTGCCAGTGCTGGTGATGGCAGGCCTATGTGCTTTGGGCACCTGCTGCTTTGTGCTCTTTTTCCTCATGGATTACCAGAGACTGAGAGCAAAGCCACAACCTCACAGAACAGTGTGACAGACCAGACAACAGGAGAAGACACCTGCACAAACAACACAGTAAGGGAACGTGCACTGCAGTGTTTACACACACATTTAACACCTAGAACTTACCTCATTCAGATGTCTTAAGCTCAAAAGCAAAAGGCAACATTATTCCACAAACTTTTAGTTTGTGACATTTCAGTTAAAGGTTAATCAAAATGTGTTTAGCTCAGAATCTTATAGCACTGCTAAACATAATGAGCCAGAACAAAACCATTTAAATCCACCAAAATAATGACATTAATTTCAAACAGTTTCTTGGTTGTTAAGAACAGAACATTATCTATCTGACCTGGTGCTTCAAAGTTTTAGAGCACAATCAATTTAACATACAAGATAAAGTCTTGTATGTTAAATCTTTAAGAAAGTCCAATACACTTTATCTGCCTAACACAATGAGAGCCAAAAAAAAGAGACACAAACTAATCTACTTTTGTTTTGTTTTTTTTTAAAAGAGGAAGACATTATCCCAAACTTGGTATTACAGTGGAGAGCTGAACATGCTCTACAGTCACACCATCCATACTACAGACTCACAACTTGTAGCGCAACTCAATTTAATCATTTTCCCATCAAAATGACATAAAATGCATAAAATTCTGCTGCGTCATTTCATGTCAAGGATACAGGAGTAAAATTACCCCCTCACTGTCTGTTAAATGTTGGGCATTTTAAAAATCAGTCTTTCTACAAGAAATGGCCAATGACATGGAGTAAAAAAACAAACAAACAACAAAACATATCAAGTGCCCTGAATAGGCTCTGACATATTTCAGTATTACTACAAAAAACAAAACATCTCCAACATTCCTGGTGGCTGCAGCAAATCCTTGAAACAATACATAAACCATAAACAGGCATGTGTGACAGTATGAAGTGATGCATCATGGGATTTCAGAGTTGCAGAGCGCAGAACTGCTGATAAACAGTCAGGATGTGATGATCAAGCTCAGCTGTAAACAGCAGGTTCTCCAGTGTACCCATATACTGCTGGATGATCACATGATGCTGTGAAAGACAATGATTGGATAAGCAAATGAACAAAGAGCTCCTATGACCACAACATATAAAAAAGACAAGCAAACGTGGGTGAGGACTACCATAAGAAAGATCTGCTGTAGCCTCTCAATGCAGTTCTTGTACCAGGTGGTGTTGATGTCAATACTGCTCGTTTCACAGCGAACCAGGTGTTCCGTCAGCAACATAATGAAGCGCTGATGGAGAGAGAAAGAGAGAAAGACGGAGAGAAAGAGAGAGAGGGAGTATTAAAACTACCTCTTTTGTTGTCTCCAAGCTCCAGGCACTTTGTGCTTGTGCTCAAATATAATATCTACACAAAGACAGACAGAGAGAGACACACGAAACAAATGTTTATTTTTTTTTTTCCTGAGAAGCAGGAACTAATAGTGAAAAGGCCCCTCCACCCCTCTTCCATAGGCAGTGACATGTCTTTTGAAGACACAGTGATGACACAGTTAACTAAAGCATTTACATCAGTCAGATAACACAACACACCTGGAAAATTACAAGGAAGAGGTTCTTCTGTTCACTCTGGGCTGACTCCACTTTCTCTTGGAGCTTCTCAATCTGCTCCTCCAACTGACCTTCCTCATCCTCGCTGTTCTTCTCCATGTCCTCCTCATCTCCACTGTCCCTCTGCTGAAGAGAGAAAGACTTCACACATCACTCAGCATCAGGAGTCCTGTCAGTCATACAGCTTCTGAATGCACCTGCCATTGAGGTGAATGGGAATCCTAATGGACATCGTTCTGCAGGTGATATTGACCCACTTGGTCTGGACCAATAGGTTTCCATTCTCAACATGCAGTGCAATATATCAGGTCTTAACAACTTTTTTTTTCTCCTTTTCTTAACACCATGCTAGTTTCTATGGTTGTTCATGGCAAGTGCCAGGTTTATTTTAAATAAAAGATAAGACTACAGATCGCTACCTTAGAATTATAACATCTTTTTTTCAAAACTGAGTTAGACATATTCTTACTCTAATAAAACATATTGACACTATTAAAGGTAACACTGACACTATTAAACCTATTTTGGGTGTTTAATTTGAAAAAAGTTTGAACAATGCAAAAACGTTCAATACTTAACCTCAATACTTAAAATGCTAGTAGAACCTTATAATAAATAGGCATTTATATGACTACATATAAGACTACATATATTCTAATATATAAATGGAATATTTTATTACAAACCTTTTCAAATGTATCAACAGTATAAAACAAGGCAGAAGTATAGTAGTACAGCAAAATCTGTTTAATGGACAGCATCCAAACTCAAAAGTAAACCATGTAATTCACTGCATTATAAGAGCAATTTCCGACACAGCACTGAATTAGCTGCTTCTAGTGTGTTTGTGTTCAGCAGAACAGTGCCCTGATCATTACTACAGTTCTGAAAAGCAGATTTGTGTAAACAGTGGACACTGCTGGGCACTGTGAGCACATACCGGTCTTCTCCTACCTTTTTGTTGTGCTGTTTCTCCAATTTTTCTTTTGCTTCATCTAACTCTTTCTGGATCTTCTGTACATGTTTGTTCATCTTGCGGATGGTTGAATGAAGAATCTCCCACACATAAAACCTGCACAGCCACAGCACATAAGACTCACTACAGCTGCAGTCAAAACATCACAGGAAGGTCTGAGTGTGTTGTGTGTGAAGGTTTACCTGGAGAAATTATGAGCCATATCAGGAGAGAAGACCCAGTTGGCCACGGCTGCACAGTCCACGATCTGAGTTCGAATTAACTTGTCCACCAATACAGAGATCATCTGAGCAAACATAGTGTGATCAACACAACATAAGCTGCAATGTTAGGAACAGCATACTAACATACAAATCAGGCCGCAATGAGGGTAAGATTCTTGTAATATAATAAATAACTAATTACATTTGCAGAAAAATAATATATGAAAAAATATATAGAAAAAAATATACAGAGCATGCTTAAAGGAATACCGTATTCCACAACTTCACTTTCATTTTCTCTGTTATGAATGAGAATTACACACCTGTTTTATTATCTCTGCTTTAAAATACATTATGTACAAGTAATTTGACCAGACAGAATGAGATTAAAAACAGAAAACTAACTTTAATTTCCACTAATGTTTCTGAATGTTCTGAATGTATGCTACAGCTGTATGCTATCATTTAAATCATCGTGGAATAATTCAGAAAATGTAAAGCAGCATTCCAAAACAGATCATTACATTAAATGCACCAAAATGTCCACAATAATATAATAAAACAACACTACAGAATCAGTGTTGCGTGACTATTAGCGCACCTCAGGATGGTTTCTCCAGAACTCATACAGAACCTTGAGGATGTGCAGTTTTCCCTCATCGCTTTCTGTAAGGTTCTTCAGGACCTCGTGGAACCTGAGAAAACAGACAATACAAATATACATTCATCACACAGCACCAGTCCAAAACATACCTTAGCCATGAACAGACATGAACTGGAGTTCCTCAGTGATCTGCTATCTAAACACAAGAATCACACTTGGTAACAGAAAGTGTTGAGGAGCAGGAGAGCGACTGCTGGCAGGTCTGTGTGAGGTCTGGCAGAGATACTCACTTGGCCAGAGCACTGAAGGAATGACTGAAAGACTTGGCAGCCAAATGCAGCAGCGTCTGCAGGAACACGTCGATCTTCAAAGGGTTGAAACTGTCGCCCTCATCTGGACAGAGAGGAAAACTTACACACTGTCCAACCTGAGAAACTCACAGTATTTTTAGTCCACAGTTTTTATGCCAAAGCAGATTTGTGCAGCATTTCTCAGTACTTTTATATATAAAAAAAAATTATTTTAATATAAAAACAATAACATACAAAAGACACTAAATTTGTCTTAAAAAATGAAATTGACTGATTTATTAGCTCATTTTAAGAGGTACTGATACAATCTACCAAAATCATGGACCCACCATCATCATCATCCTGGTTGGGATTGGGCATATCTTTCAGTATAGTAAGAATCTCCTCATTTGAAGCTCTGTTTTTGATAGCATTACACACTGTGGTTGCCACTGCATAACCTGGTAATGAACCTGTAAATGAAAAAGAAAAATGTACACACACACACCCACCCACACACACGTATACATGTATGCATGCAGGATGTGAATCTTTTGGATGCTACTACATTGTGTGACACCTGATGTCACTTTTAGAATGTACATTCTTAGACTGGAGCTGTAACATGAATACTTTATTACAGTGTTATATATGCACTCAATCACAGGTGTGTACAGGTGTCAGAACGTACTGCTGCTCTCATCTTCATATTTATAGTGACACAAGGGCTCAGCTGGGATCAGAGCTGAGAAACCAGAAGGAACAATGTCCACTATCCGCTGGTGGTACGACAACCTGCAGATGAATAATCCAAGACCATGTTGTATTGATCATGTCAACAACACAGCAAATGCCAGATGTGTTTACAGTAATTATGAGGTCATGCCATTAAACAGAATATATATGTATTGTAAATGTAATGCACACAAAATTCACCTCATGCACTTTTCCAAAACCTCTTTAACAAACTTGGGCTTGGGCTTTTCAAAGTCCTGAGTCAAACAGTCAGCCCTGAAGATAGTTCAATACATAAATACAACAAATACTGTAAAATAACCTTTTACACAAACCACACATGCTCTATAATTATAATCTTCTCTTTATCAACAAGAAAAAGTAAATGAATTTCTCACCAGTCATCCCAGCTCCATCTAAACTGGAAGTTACTTAAATGATGTGAGAACCAGTTGATAAGTCTGAAAAGGAAAAATCCACAGCAAAGAAACATTCAGATAGACAGAATGCTTTGAAGATGGTTCCTAGTGTAGCATTTTAAATGGAGATTTCAGGTGTTGCCGATAAAAATGTAGGTTGAGAGCCAATTGCTCAACATCGTTGACTCACCGGTCTATACAAATCGTGTTCATTGTGTCCAGCCTCATGTACATCATTTCTGTGGCTTGAGCTAGCTGAGCAATTATAGATTAAAGAGAAACTACAAGAGCAGCAAACAGACACCATTACACGCTTCTAAACATTTAAGGCATAATACAACTTAGAGCAGATATTTCAGTCCTGAATGCTGATTGGTTCACACAGCTATGACATGAAACACCTGTTCACTACAGTTACTACAGAAAACCACTAATCGAATATTCTATCTTCCAGCAGATTGGCAGCACTTAAGAATCTGCCTAACAATTGAATGAAAAACTGATTCATTTTAACAAGCCATGGGTGGCCTCCAATATTTCACAAATACACTGTAATACAAAACAAAGAATCAAACACACTATTTATTGGCACACAAATGCACTTATATGGCTTTCACACAAGGTGAAGGATACAACTTGTGGTAGGGAACCGGGCTGCAGTTTACAGAGCTCAATGAGTAATGCTGTGTACATGACATCAATGTGAGGAGGAGTGGGCAGCTGGAACAACTCGCCAAATATCACCTGCAGACCAAAACACAACATCACACCACCTGCAAATCACCCACATTTATATTCACCTACATATTAGCAAATCATTACATTCACTTTAGTTATTACTGCACTGAGAGGCATGCAGAACCCAAGTACCTGCTTAGCATTATTTACCTCCACAATGTGATAGTTCAGGGGTATCTTGTTCTTGCCAGGGTAGCTGAGCAACTGGGCGGCACTATAAAGAAATGAAAGTGAAATGAGAGAATAGGTGAGGTTTAAATAAACTAGCTGCTGAATTTCAGAGTATGCACAGAGGACTGACCAGGTCTTTCTCTCTCTCCAGTGAGAGTTGATGATACAGTGTAGATTCTCTTCAATCACAAAGCGCTCAACTGAATGACTGCCTGGCATTACCGGCCCCTAATAATCACACACACACCTAAACACCTGTGTTCCTAATAACATCATCCAATAAAAGAAAAATTAAAACGGCAAATATACTGGAAATAAAAGATAACCACCACAAGTAATATAAAGATTTCTGCTAATTAAACATTTTTATTTCTTATTTCTGGTAACTTAACCATCTTTTAAACATTACATTAAAGCGGCACTCAAATATCAAGAGCTGTTTGTGGTGCCATACCTCAGGGGCATCAGTGTAATCAAACATGCGGAAGACGACACGGGGCATTGGATAGACAGCGTCATCAGAGTGGGCTGGAGGAGTGAAAGGGGGCAGGTTGTGCTGCAGGGCTTCACACAGCACGCTGTCAAACGCAATATAGGGTCGGAGGATGTGACGCTCTTGCCAGCGATCCTTCTTTAGCTTCTGCACCTGAGCCCACAGACAGTCTAGATACTAGAGAGAAAGACAGACAGAGACACAGAGATACAAAGAAAGAGAGACAGCGAGATGCAAAGAAAGAGAGAGACACCGAGATGCAAAGAAAGAGAGAGACAGAGATACAAAGGAAGAGAGAGACCCAGAGATACAAAGGAAGAGAGACACAGAGACACAAACAGAGACAGTGGAAATAAGTTCCAAATAAATAAGAAACCATGTGCTATGGCTAATTATTGTGAGAGTGGCCAGGACAAATCCTGTGGTCTGACTCTCACCTCTTCCTGTGGGTGGGGCTTTTCTGCAGTCCACACCTGCAGCATGGGAACATGAATCTTTTGTCGCCGCCTACATAATAATAATAATAATAATAAATACATATAACAATACATCAGATCGTTATAATATACAACACTGCTTCATTTGCATTAATTTGCCTTGACAGACACTTTTACAACTGACTCAAATTGTAATCATTGCCTTGTCATAAAATAAAGCACTGAGGTCTTCAGCTCTGTTAAGCAAACTTTAATCAGAGTCCTTTTAAGTTTTAAAAGGAACATACTTCAAGTAGCCCTCGATCTGGTTGAGTAAGCGATCCATTTCCACATCCTTTTTTTCATACAGCTCCTTACCGACCCAAGGAAGGCTTGACAGCACAGCATAGACATACCAGTCAGAACGCACCTATCAGGACATATCTATGAGCTTCAGGTTCATTATAAAGAGCAAATTGGTGGGCCAAGCAAACACACAGTTACCTGTG
Organism: Yasuhikotakia modesta; assembly: GCA_036877545.1. Lineage (NCBI taxonomy): Eukaryota > Metazoa > Chordata > Actinopteri > Cypriniformes > Botiidae > Yasuhikotakia > Yasuhikotakia modesta. The sequence continues at coordinate 63,921 of JBAJNP010001244.1, forward strand.
GAATGTCCTCTTCCTGCGTAACACTGACAAAGTTCTCAAACATAGCCACCATGGAAGGGGCAGCAATGACGTGGCAATTCACCAGGTCACTGAGAAAACGCACCTGCAAGGGACATGGCAAAATAAGGATCAATGTTTTAATATCAGTGAAAAATGCATAACCACTAAATGCACAATAACATATACCAGGTAAACAGCCTCTGTGTACAGGTTTGACTTCAGTGTCTCCTTAAGTTGTCGGATCATGGCTTCTACAAACTCTCCGCCAAAGTTGTAGTTGCGAGCGTTGAGAAGGCCAACCAGTGTGGAGTATACTGTCAATTTCTCAGGCAAAAGTCTTGCACTGTACAGCAACAAAAGAGGAGTCACACACATTCAGGAAAGCAACAGGAAATCAGATTGAAAGTTACTTACACAGCACATAAGATGCGCAAGATTTTGCTTTTGTAATTGGGGAGATCAGCCTCCAGGACCCCAGCAAGACCTTCTAAATTACTCTCTAAGGACGATGTACTCTGAAAACAGAATGTATAAAAATGTATATTTCAGTAACATATCACATTATTTTTAAATGAGCAATGAGGCATAATGGTTCAAACCTTTTCTCCCACTCGGCATATCAGTGACTCCAGACGGTCCTCAATCTCAATAGGTTCTGATGTTCTCCTCCGTTTCTGAGGTTGGGAACCTCCTGGGGTGAAAAATAGTTAGGTAAAATAGTAAGTTTAATCTGAGGTGAACTATTCTGCTATACTACTATACTTTGAAAATTACATTACATCTTTGAACCTCAGAAAGGAAACGTATCTTTAAATCACAGAACTAAACATAAGCAGGGCTGCAATTGGTGCTGTGATGTACTGAGGCTTACAATGCTTTTGGGAAAAACAGCCCTTGTCTATACAAGACAAACACATGCAATAAGTATTAACAACATATCCTTACCTTAGCCAACATAAACACACCACTGTTATACTTGGTTATAGAATTTGGTTACAAAAGAATGTGTATCACAAAACTTGTATCACAAAATGTTGCAAGACGTTATGTAGTTGGTAGGGCAAAAAATAAACTGCATAAAAATTGAAAAAAGATATACCATCAAAACTAATAATTAAACATGTTAAAGCTTGGAGTGTATATGTAGCCCAAAAGGTATTTAATTTTAGAAAATCCGAAAGAAATTCTAACACCATTTGCAGAACCGATTCTCACTGGATCAAATCTGCTCACATGAAACATTTGAACTGGGTACTTTTACCATTTTATCATGCAAATTTATTAGGGATGCTGAGCTCATAATGCAAATAGACAGGCTACATAAACTGCACCCTTTTGCTGCCACACAACCAGAAAGTCGCGCACAAAAATATTAAAATGACACCTATACATCTCTGACAACGTGCATGCTAACAAGCTAACACACTTACCATCATTATCATCGCTGTGTCTTCGCCGGGACATTTCTCAAATTAAACACACAAACCCTTCAGATAGTACTGAAATACACTCTATATGCACACTTCTACTGGAAGTTTTACTAAATTGCGTCCAGTGAAATAAAAGATTTAAGTGGTCACAACAGCTAGCCACACAATAAAAATAATAGCGGTTGATTTAAGAAAAACACATCCGGGGCGGCACTAATACGTCACCGGAAACACGTGGTGTGTGTGTGTGTGTGTGTGTGTGTGTGTGTGTGTGTGTGTGTGTGTGTGTGTGTGTGTGTGTGTGTGTGTGTGTGTGTGTGTGTGTGT